>DWNJ01000573.1:0-14799 GCA_018250275.1 Udranomia eurus
GTTGCTGTGTTGCCTTTTTATTTTAAATTTCAACAACAGCAACAGCAAAAAAAAAACCGAGCATAAACGTGCAGTATTTTAAAACAAAGCAGACACCATTACACGCGTACGGGTATAGTGGGAGTTTTGTATCTGCCGTGCGAGGTTTACGGTAGATATATTTGTGCGATTTTAACTTGTGCCGCCTTTTACGCGCGGTCCGGCCGCTGGGCACCGCGTGTCCGCCGCGGCCGCCCTATCGCCTCGCCCGATCTCCCTGCATTCATGCTTGCACCCTGGCAAGCGCTAAATGTAGAGATATTCCTTCCGACCGGCTCACCTAGCTTTTTGAGAGTTTCTATTTACCGTCGAAAAGTTGCATTACCCAAATTGAATTCTGCTTTTGTATTTCAACGTTATTCATAGCTGTGTTTCCTTGAAATATTATTTCAGTACCCCCAATATATTTTAAGAAAGTGTTCTATGAAGATTGCATAGGTACTTTGAGTTTTTGAAGTCTATCATATTAGACTTTGTGAGTTGAGTTTAAGAATTAGTTAATGTCTACAGTTTAAATGGTATTCCAATCCAAATGGTATTTAATAAGGATGGACTTAAGGGGTACTTGCAGTATAAGGATTAAGGTAACATAAATACTCGTAGGTATTTTGGTTTTAATATAACCGACGATTGATCAATCGTACTCTACGATTGGCCAAATACTTTCTGAAATGATAAGTTTCATATTAAGAGAGATTTAATTACGGCGAAGTAATTTTCACTGGGGACCAACAACAATAACTAGCTAAAACAGTTGGTCGGAACGCTAGACATTAGGACAAGGGGGCCGCACGCGCTCTCCGCCCGCTTGCCGCAGCGCTCGTTTATTTGCGCCTTCCCAGCTCTTTTGTTATGCCCTGTCGCCTGTGTCTGCTTTGAAAAATTGTAATGCAGCGGTATTGTAGACGCGACTTGCAGCGATTGTGCGCACTGCACTTTAGCTACACCTTATATTGCACCCTTGAATTTATTCCCTCATCCCGTCTCCTTCTTCTTCCCGCATTTATTTCTAATCTACACATTTACGGCGATCATTTCATCAGAGGGTTGTTTTAGGTGCACGTTTTAATCACTACTACCCGAAATGTATTGAATGTCTCTTGCCACAACCATGGGGATGGGGGTTAAACTCGGCGTATCGTAGCGCACCGTACCTACACGGCACTTTTCATTCAATGCGGGGAACCATCATTCATCATACTACGTCACCTTTAACTTAATTGTGATTTATAGCATTGCACTTATTCTTTCCGGTAGATATACCCCCAACGTTCAGTTATACTGCGTTGCGGGAAATTCTGGGCTATTCAATTGGTAAATTTCAGAACAAATCGGATGATGTTCTAATCTATATTATCTATACATATAATAAAACTTTAGAAGAGTTCAATTCTGTACATTTTAATAAAAACTAAAAGAATAGCCCTAGTAGTCTTATACAAGTATCACATGCCAACAAATTCATTTTGTAATTTTTGTCTGTCTGTCTGTCTGTTTTCCGGCTTTCTCGTAAAAACTCCTTAACGGATTTTGATATAACTTTTTTGTTATATTGGTTTAGTCCTCGGCAACATATAGGTTATTATACTTTAACTATATAATTTATATTAGTCTTATATAATTTTAACTAAATTCAGCCAATACAAGCGTATCTAATTTGTATTTAGCCCAATTATTGGCACTCAAGAAATGTTAGTTTCACCGACGTTAGTTACTTGAACTTGGAGATCTTATAGTTTCCAAAAAGGCGCACTCTGACTACAGGGTTGGAAAGTTTATGGTGCATAATCCGCAGCTATTTGTTTGCTGTAAAAAGAAGACTAGGTACGCAGGAATTATTTACTATAGCCTAATTATACTAAGTAATGTTGGAGTATATCTTATTCAGAGCCTGTTAAGTGATTTATTACGTGCACTGAATATATTGTAGTTGTCCGATGCCCAACAAATATCGTGTAATAGGTACCACTGTGCAAAGTGAGTGAAAGCAACTGACCTGCATGGTCGTTTCAATATAACATATATCGATTAAGACACGTCAACTTTTATAAGGATAACGAGCGAGTCCACGAATATTTTGGTTTTACTTGGTGGATTGTTTGAATATTCGTGTACCATGTTTCTGATATCCCGATAAAATTAATGTCACATATGCATATTAGAGGGCCCCGGCGCCCCGACACCAATATTCGCCGGCAACACACGTACACAACAAACACAAAGACGTAGCCTACGAAGGTGAAGGCGGACCGCACAAGCCATAGAATACATTACCCACCAACGCCAGTGTTGGCGTCGGAACGTTGTAATATATTTCACTGGCGGTCATTTTCGACAATTAACCACATAAAATAAGTGAAATTATGCATGCGGCCGACGACGGCGTATATCACGTCCAGTTACGGGGCACGATACCTACCCACCTGTATATTCATTATTCAAAGAAAATGTTTCGCTCGGCCAGGCCTCGTCCGGAAGCGCGGGCTCTGTTCGTGTGATTGATGGAGAGCTCTTTATTTTTACTATTCTTTTCTGTATATGCGAGCTTGTGCATTCCTTACGTCTGCATATATGAACAGTCACAATACGTATTATGAAATAATAATGCTATCTCGTGCATGTTAAATTCTTGGAATATTATATTTAACGGTGAATGTGTCCGATGTTTTTCATATAAATGATTGCATTCGCAAGAATGGAATGTCCGTAATAATAGTCGCAAAATATTCTAGGTGATATAATTTTTTTTGTCATATTTTACTTATTGGGTCAAACCCTAGGAATTTTTAGCATTGTTTCTATTTTATATCCGTACTGTACCCAAATTTAAATTTGAAGTGCTTAATTGTTTCTGTGCTCATATGTAGGTGTAGGTAATTAGTACGACTTTTTAACCACTAATCTTTCAAAAGATGTTTTGAAGTTTATTTAAAAACAACTACTATAACCTACGAATGTAATGTAGGATATATAATAAATGAATGATATGTCCAAATAAACATAACATGGGCTAATATGTATTCTTATGTTATGCTAAAATGTCTGTCCTGAGTAAGCCTCCGCTTCAACCGGACCTCTCAAACCGTCGGATTCATTTTCTCTTGCAATTTCCTACAATTTCCGGAGAGCGTTTGGTACGCTTACGTGCTGGAAAATTATTTTCCCGTTGATAATACTCGTGTCACGGTTGGCTCTTACCCTTTTTTAAGGAAGGGCTCATTAACGTAGCAATGAAGTGTTTTGTCCGCATATGGTTTTGTTTACATTTTGCCATCACAAATACTATTACTTTGACGAATGTAGAAAAAGAAAAGTATCAAGTTCAAGTGCGAGATCAACGTCCTGTCAGTTGCCGCCTGGCGCATTACGCAACACGCAAAAGCGGTCGCTGCACATTCATTCAAGCCTCGCGCGCGAGCCTTGTAGTGGCATAATACACCAATATTGTTGTTGTGCCCGAACAATTACCAGCTGACTATTGTTTTTTTTTGCTCTGCCAATAGCATTACCATACCCATATTACGAGTACTAGAACCAAGAATCTAATGTTCTTATTCATTATAAGGTATACAAATACACTTAATGACCGTCATATACATTTTCTTTAATCAGTGGTCATCGGCTTTCAACGCCTTCAGGTTCTCAGCCTATGCTAGACCGGGAGAAAAAAGCCTGCGTAAAAACTACTCGCAATAATTACGCGTTAAGGTTAGATGAATAGAGAGACATTATTATACCTATCTGACAGTTGTCTGTTTTAAGATGTGTGCTCATTCCCATCCGGCATCACCTTGAGGTGTGCGTGAATCAGCAGACGGCACGCTCACCGGTGTGACGGCGGTAGTTCAAGAATAGAGTGCGATCTATTTAGGAGTCCTCTCCGTTTGTTTGCCAGCAATATGTGTCATTGTTAACTAATTTAAGTAACGGCAACTGCCAGCTGTTACGACATGACGACGTGTTATAATATTGCTTCACACGGGGATTCCGATGCAGCGTGATTCTTTGAACCAAACGCTCGACACCTTGTTGTCTGTACATTCTGTATATTATTTTTGTGTCGCTAGACAAAGAACAAAATGTTCTTCAGATTCAATTCTTCAATTCGTCAGAAGATTATTGTTCTGTTTACGGTCGAACACCTTTGATGTTTTTTTATTGAATTTCATTTACTGAATTTTAGTTTTTGATAACATAAGTAAAAATTTGATTATTTGTAGTTTATTATTTTATTTAAAATAATTTATTGGTATATGCGTATAAATATTACGTGAACACTTTTTACTGCCGTCTTCTTGTGAAAGTATTTGAGTTTGCTTCTTCAAATAAGCAATTTATATGCAACGGACGTATAACGAGCTCAATAACGAGTCTTTTAATTTTTTAGTGAGGTGGGTCGTGTTAATAATATTTTATTAATTAATGTGAAGCGAGGCTTGCACTGTCCGATACCCGGCGACATTATCGCTGGAGAGTTGCGTAAACATCAGAATGTAAAACACGATACCGTTTAGCCAGTTAATTAATTGCCGTGACCGGGACTCCGGCAGCCGGGAGCAAGCGTCGTTCGTCGTGAGCTCGTTATGGAAATAATGAGTGCGATCTCTGAGCAAGGCGCGCCCATTGCAAACTTGTTCCAGAACCACGCCGCCTACTTCGATTTTTTATTGTTGCTTCGCTGCGGTAACCACTTTAATATTTCCGATATTTTCCCCAACTGATTTACCTCTTAATTTGGCCGCACGCCGATATAACCTTTTCTTTTACACACCAATATTCGTATCCGCGATATTCGCCCGGTTGAAGTACCTACTTACTACCTGCGTTTTATAAAAAAAATTAGATAAATTGTATCGTATCATCTTTGATTTGATAAGATGGGCGTGGAAATGTGGCTGTTGCCAAGACGTGAACATGCATACACGTTAGCTTATTACAGAAAAGTTATGCGAAATATCAACGTGCAAATGTTTACGTTCTCAAAAGTTGTGCACGTATATATTTTAACCCAAAATTGTCGGTCGCGTTAGGTCATGGGAATGCTTTAAAAGAGAGGCAGGCGGATAAGATGATAATATGCAACGTCTATTTTATTCTAATAACTAGAGATCCTAGCGTTCGATGGTAATCAGTGTTATGAATACAGGAATTTAGAAATAGTTAAAACAATTTATTGTATTTAATTTCTAAGCAAACATTTTGACACATTGAATTATAAATACGTAAGTATACGTACGTAAATATGCGAATTTTCTTTTAGACATTAAACATTTTGTTCCTGATATATCTTTTTTCAAAATCTATGGAAGATAGGATAAATAATATGGATTGTCCAAAGCCATATTTTGGACGCTTGACACTTATTTGATACTAGCTGACCCAGCACACTTCGTGCAAACTTGTAACTGTGTACAAAATTTCATTGAAATCGGTCCAGCCGTGTCTAGCGGAGTCTATAAGGAAAATGCTTTATGTATGTATTTTCCCCAGACCCTTTTTATATAATATATATATATAAGATAACTTAATTAACGTATACGTATAATTTTTATATAATAATTTAAGTACGTACATTAAATTCGCAATTTTAGCTTCAAATATTTCATGTGCTAAAGTTACGATTGTCGTAGGTACTGTCGAGTACAAAATGTGGCCTGACGGTTTAATTTTTATGTTTAATTTTGGCGATGTAATACATTGCTGTATGCATACAAATTATAATGTGCGTTTTAACGTTTTAGTAGTTAGCAGGCTTAAGACAGTAAGTGAGCAGCTCGTGTTTGGCGCGCAGGTTTATTGGGGTTCCGTGATTGAAGCTACCTGCGAGACACGTCACTTGATTTAATTAAAAGACGCTTTACCACCCATTCCGTCGACCCGACGCCAAGTAAGGCACCTCGGTTAATTTCGACGCGAGTCATTCCGCACAAGATTTATCTCAATATTGGACTCACCTCACCTTACTTAACATTCTGTTATATTACCGCGTGTATTATACACGACGGAGAGTGCGAGTACATTTTGAAGCCTCAATTTGTAAGGAGTACGTTCACACTATTATGTTACATCTTTAATGTTTTATGCAAAAGAAACGTTCGAGGGGTTCCTTTTAAAAATGTTATTTTTAACAAGAGGAAATCCTCATTCCGTAAGTTGGAAAAACGTCAGACCTACGCAGGAAGGTGAAATCTCTTAAATCCTGCCAGTGATTGCATCATTTGGTCGAGATAGTCGTCATATTTCACAGTTGAACCTCTGACTTAGAATTTAACAAATGGTATACATTTGTTGGAATTGTGGTCGATTCCCCTTTTCAACGAGCTTGTTGTAGCTTTTGAGCTAAACATTAGTGCTGATTTACGAACTCGGCTTATATACCATATGCTTGAAACTAGATAACCTGTTTAGTTGTAAAAGTTTTTACACTTTATAATATCGGTTAAGATCAACTTTGATTCAAGAAGTGCGTTTATATCGCGCTTGAGAAAATTTCTTAATTTATTGCATATCTTAATTACTCGCGAGATTTATTCGTAAATGTTTTGACGTTCGCCAAGTGCCAAGTTTGTGCATTTACTCCAATGAACGAAGAAAAAAATTCTTACAATAATAATTGGACTTGGATTTTTGTAAATTTTCATTGTTGGCGTCTAATGCGCTACTCTTGTTGGCCGTCATCACGCGTCGCGGGAGAAGTTCGTTATTAATTCATCGCCTCTCAACTTGGCCGCTTTTACTCGCATTACCTTACCATTCGAGGAGCGATGAACCATTTTAGACTATGGGTTTTAAGCAGCGATTCGCTAGTGAATAATTCTATTTTTATAATATTCTATATTATACCACTTCGTATGGGAGCTTTTGTACGGTTTGAATATCAGTTTTTTTTGTTTATATTAAATTTTATCACTTGATAGTAAATCGATGGTCATAATAATAATTTTTCCAGATTCTAATAGTACATCCTGGTAAGGTAGATCGCGGAAGTACTACGGATGAAAATCCGAGCATGGTTGCATATGCTGTATTATGTTTCTGTCAAAAAGATAAAAACCATCTATTCGATTATTATCAGTGTTTTTCCCCAATTTTATAGGTCCCAGCCATTATCAGATATACACAAAATTATTTTAAACAATCGAAGGAGATTTATTTGATAATACTAAATGAATGTATTTAGTAAATGATTCAACTATTGATATTCAACGATTATTAAGTTTTAAAACTTGTGCTTTGTGGACTGCCATCAAACTCTTTGTGTTTTATTATAACTTAGGCGATAACTTATAAAGTACTTATCTTTTCTGGTTTCTTAAAATCTTAAACCCTTTGCAGTCAGTGGAAAATGTTTGAAGCATTTAACCGCCATCAATCTTTGTATTGTTCTTTAGTTTAACTTGACTTATTGTATTCAATGCAATTTATATTTACGAATCGTAATCTTTCCTGATGTACGCTAGTAGTTAGTTAGACTAGACTGGCAACTCTAATAAATCTTGGTGACGATTATGGTGAACCACAATCGGCAATCACATGATGGCCAAAAAGCGTCCACGCGATGTTGATTGTGACATTGTCTGATCCGGGTGGGCGCCGCGGCGGCACGCCGTAGGGCGAACGGGGCGCATCGCGGCCGCCACCCGCATTTGTGATGCAAATTGCTGCGCCCGCCGCGGAGCTCCGATGCGCTTCACGCCTTACCTGTTCCACCCAACATAATTATTGTGAAAAATATTCATTTGTCCGCTTTTAAACTCTCATTACCATAACTTTGCTTTTCGCCGCACTCCTTGCGAACTGAAACCGTGTTTTAGTCGCTTAGTCGGTCGTATTTCAGTAGATACGTATTAGTGTTGGACCCACTTTACTCGTGTAAGTTTACACCTTCATCGGTCCACTGGCTGTAATAGGGGGGAATTCAATAGCTAACTGACTGCAAGAAGTTCGTGTGAAGTTTCGTGAGAACTGTGGAGTCGTTTGGTACCTAACTGAACGTTATCATATTACAAACGATTTCGCAAAACGAATAAATAAGAACGGAGGCAAGAAGCGTGCGGTGAAACCGAGTCAAAGCGTGGGTATTAGAAACGCTCCGATTACCACGCTGAGGAGAGCTGACTCCACGTCGTAGTTGTACTTCAATACAGTGCATTTCTTTACCCCCCTTTTATCCGTTTTGTCAACCTGATACTGGCTTATATTAATACGAACATATCGAACGTAATACAACCTATATTATTTGTAATCATTCAAGAATCAAAAGACGATAATGTAAGTGGGTAAGCTGTAGACACGGACACCAGTACCGCTGCTGGCCTGACCGCGTTCCACTAACGGTATCCGATCCGAAGTATTTCTCCGGCGCGTGGCACACTTCGTGCGTACGTTCACCTCGCACATCTCACTGTCTCTGCTTTGCATAGCATTCATTGCCTTAGTGTGTTGTTAGTATGTAATACTGTTTTAAGTAATGATTTTGTATCCACGTTTACTTTATACATATTGGTCTGCTAATCTGAAGAACCACCCATCTAACCGATCTTGGTTAGTGTGAATAGACTTAAAACTTATTTTATTGTGATATTCATAATACGCATCCAATTGAGGAAATGAGTCATAAATAACGGTAAAGTGTATTCACAAATGTCCTTCGTATATTTTAGACAATCCTTTTTTAATCAAATTCAACAAATGTGTTCAATTGAGATCAAAGTACCGTTAGAGTTCGACGGCCTTCTCACGACAGTTAAGTAAAAGTCTTAAGTTTTGATCATTCTTGTTGAGATGACCGCATTCGCAGTGAAGTGCCGAAATGTAATAAAATGTTGTAGGTATATTTGATATTTTCTTAAAGCTTTGGAATTTGATTGAGAAGGTATCTCCGCTCCCAGCAGTTAAATTATTTTTTATTTAATGTTAAGTTATTGCAGTTACCGTGCTATCCTTTGTTTTGTATAAAACCATCGAATTTCACTTTAGTTAGGAATTTTTTAAACTCGTAATCTTAACATAATTTAAAAGGTTTGACGATAAACAAGCGATTTAAAGAAGCCATTTCGCTAGCCCTCAACCACCTCAAGCGGTATAATTACATTGGCTTCCTTTCTCCTTTGCTTCATTTTCCCAAAATTAACTTGTAATGTTGGGATAAAAGGTTTTTTTTCTTTTTTCTACCTAAAATGGCACTATTGCTTACTCGCCGCCCGTCGGTGGGTTAACATAAAAGACAAATGATACTAACCAAGGAAAGGAGCCCGAGAAGCGGTTACGTTATGGTCCAGTTAGTAGAAATTGGAGCGGGAGGTGCGAGCCAGGTCCTAACGTGGCACTTCATTACGCGGCCTCGTTGCCCACCACCGTCGCGCCACCTCCACGCCACGACGCGCTCCGTCCGCCGTAGCCACAACACACGCCTACGAACTCTTTACGACCCATGCGGGGATGTTTTACAACCCATTCCTGAACACTTTGTAGGCACATTTTATACATCATATTTTATCATTTAGCGTTTTTATTCCCCCGAAATTAAAGTTGTACCCACATGAATTATTGGTTCCACGAATACAATTCTTATGCCTGGTGTAAGCCGTAGCCGGCCGGTTTTCTTGCGTGCGTGTGATTACCTCGCTCGTATTGCTGTGTAATATATTCATATTTTCACCACCTTCGCATCCTTAATGTTTCGTTTCCTCCTTTGTTTTCTATGGACTGCCTTTTATGCAGCGTTTTAAATTGCTTTGTGTTTGTAGAGCATTGTTATTTCGGCTCAACCGAGTCTAAGGTTTAGTGTGTGTACTATATGAATGCGTCTGTGATATATTTTTTTTAGTTCGGGCGGCAAGGTAGAAACTACTTCCATACGAAGCTTTCACGTGGATGTAGTCGCGTGGCAAGATAAGGGTGTCTTCCGTTTCCGCATGGTGCATCTTCGCTCAGCCTACTGACATTTGCCAAAACGAGTGTCGTGTCGTAGCCTAGTGCCAAATCGATTTGTGTCATACAATTTCATAAACCGACACGCTACTTTGGACATTCGCCATTACATTACACGTTTTAATAAATTACCTGCATTGTTAATAATATATGTAGCAGCTCTGTTGCATCTAGATACATTAATCTTCGGATTAAGACAACTGGAGCCCTGAATGTGACTAATAGGATTGGTTAAAATTTAATCATATCACTATGATATTACAGAATAAAAAATAAAAAATTATACATGCTACCGTAAGAGTGTTAAGGTATCCATAATAAGTATGTAAGTAATTACGGGGAAAAATATTTGCCCTCAATAGATTTATTAAATCTTTTCTAAGTTTATTTCGCGTCATTACGTTTTTTTGCTAAAAAAACATGTAACAAGTATTTTTGTGTTGACAACTGCACTTATAACAAACAGCGATAGTGTTAATAGTTGTGAAAAGGATTAGGTTGCGAAATGTACTTAACTTGCAGTACTGCATATACGAATATAGGTTTCTAAGACATACCTACGTTCCAAGTTTTCAGAAAGTACACTTGCACTAATATTGTAGCAAGCATTGTTTGCTTTAGCAGCAGTGATTACGTTCGTCTATTTGCTGTGAGCGATTTTCGTCTTGCAATGAATTTGCAGAAGAAGAAAAAACATTAGCAACATGTTGGTTGTGTCACCAAATAAAGTCACCGAGAGCCAACTCGCATACAGATGACGAGTAAATCAGACTGCGTAGACACTGCTGGCCTTACTTCAGCTACTTGACCAACTTATTGTGTCACAGGTATATCATACAACAATTTAATGGCAATTGCTATTCATATCACTGATACATGAAATTAGGATCTTATAATTTTGTAACGCATACATATCGTCTATATCCCGCCTTTCCTACATTCTTATGAAAGTGCCTACATCTTTAATGCAAATTTTTAAACACGGCCAGTCGTGGTATTCTCAGAGTCAACAATTCATAAGCTGTTTACTGTTGAATACGTGACTGGCTTGAGAAGGCCAAATGTCCGCCGTTTGTGATCCCCGCAAATCCGCGTTATGTTCTTAGCTACGAAATGTGCCCTCTTTACTATTCCGTATAGTACTGGAAAGATTTGCGGCGGCTCTATACCGTTCATCCTTTGGATGTCATTTACTGGATTTAAGTACATACATAAATAATGTTATATTTTTCACCGCTGGACGCGACACGTCTATGATAACGTAAGAACACGATGATCGAATATAAAAGCCCACGTCACCGAGTGAGTGTAATATCAGTCTGAAGGGTGAGTTGCGAGGGTGTGACAGATAGGTGCGGCTCCCAAGTCGTCGATGCGGTGATGGCCGTGTAGTTTTACGAGAGGGGTGCGCCGCGGCGCGGGCGCGCCTGCTGCTAATTTTGATAAAAGCTTCGTCCGGCCGCACCCGACCGACCGCCCGCGCCGCCCTCCGCCGTCAACCACCAACGCGACCAATAAATACTCACTCTTCCTATCTTAGATTATTATGTGTACCATTCGTTTCGCCGGTATGCTCTAGATCTTACCGCATGTTTAAAAGTTGCTCTTAAATTTTTTATTCCTTTTTTATTCGGGCTTTTAAGCTTATATTTATCGCCGTTGAAAATAAATTCATTTTATTTTAATAGTTTCTGTATCCAATAGAAATTTGATAACTCTTTATTAAATAGAACAAATTCTGTCTTGAAATTGATACGTTGCAATCGTTGACAATGAATTTCCCCACTATGGAAACTCATCTTCGATTTTTTTTAATTTGTCATGTAAGCTACAATGAGTGAAAAAAGTGGGGCGTTATCTACCCCCATTCGATCTTCACTAATTTCTACAATACCTCTACATTATTTACCAACCATCGAACAGAAAAATAACTGTATTTTGGCATTCATTACCTTAACCAATCATTGAATAGACATTCTGTTTCGAGCATCGCTTTCTACTTGTTTGCTCCATCAAGACAAATTAAATTACAAAGATGTGAAACAATTAAAAATCTGTTAATGTGACGATGAATGAAAAAAATAATTGTGTTGTAACATAGCCTTAAACTTACTTTCATAGATACAAGGTAAAGACCATTTTTAAACACTCAAAAACAAATGGTAGGTAATATAGATAACTTAACTACGCCTTGTTACACTTATTATTGTAATAAAAATATACGTGGGTAAAATAAATATATACTTGTGTAACATGAGTGTACTCTTGTATTACCTGTTACGTCTTTGCTTAGTTTTTTCCGTAACAAAAAAGGCATATGAAGCGGTCAGCCGAGATTATGTAACGGTAAAAACGAACCTCACATGACCACAGCACGAGTGAGTTGGCCAAAAGTTATCAACTAATTATTATTTTTTGACTAGGGCCGCCAGCTTGTGTAGATTGAATGCGATCGAACAAGTTAAGCGACGTCGGGCGCCGTCAATAACTGGATGGGTCTGATAGACACGCTTCAAAGGGCACATTAAACAGTAGGTACCGGTTGTTATCAACAGATGACAGATCATTAAACCTCGAAGTCCATTTGGGGCATTGGAAAGGCTCTACCACTGGTATCAACTAGATACTGGTTACACACTACTGGTTGACCACTAAAAGCAGCATCGGAGCATCGTAGCGGATTACGCTCCAGGCCTTCCTGCCCAGCAGCGGGACAAATAAAAAGGATTGCAGACAACAGAATTAGTCCGATTACCCTATTAATATAAGCAACTCGCAATTTTAAGGGTTTTTTTTCTCAAAATTAACACTGATAGATCGTACGAGTCGAGATTTGATCTAAATCCAATTACCAAACGGCCGCAATAATATTCAAACTTTGATATGAATTGTATTGTTGGTGTATTGAACGGGATTGTTTTTACTTTTTTTAGTTCATATAAATAAGTAGGACAAATACGAAATTATTTTTTTCATATGAAATAATTATTTCTTAAAAATATTCCATGGAACCAATATCAATAAATGATAAGTATTACGCCTACAATCAATCGAGAATTGCTTCGGATTCGGCTGCTTTTAACTTTGATTTTAACTTATAGAATAGCGAAGGCTCTTTCATTCTTTGTATTCAGCTATCATTGAATTTAATTGTAATAAACACGTGCTCTACATATACTAACGTTAATTTTAACATAATGTACATACTAAAATAAAAGTTAACAATAGAACATTTTAATAAATATATATTTATTACACTATTTTTCTTTAAATCGGACTAGTCCTGCACTTATTGGTCAAATAAACCACTTTGTAGGGAGAGTCATGCATTTTTAGACTAGAACATTTATACAACATTATCTCTTAAAACAATTCGAAACGCATTGTTGCTTTCAGTTGAGAATAATACGGAATTTATGTAATTGAAGTAAAATAGATTAATAAAACCTCATATTTATTCAATTAAATTGATAATAATTCTCAGTTATTTACTGTAGTTTATAATATTTACAATTAATAGTTTTTTTGGAATATTAAACGAAACATACTGTTTTAATGCTCCAGGCCATCCCCAGTTGTGGAAAATGGACCTGTGCCCAGCTTTGGGACATGAAAGGGTTGTGGCCACTGTTTTAATATTTATGTATTGTTCCTTTTATTTGTTAGATTTTATTTCGCGTTGTTTGCTTATATGACTACTATTTATATTGCATTGATGAGCATATTTAAATCATATTTTAATGTTAATCACGGCAATAAAATGTTGGGTACGTTTTCCTACCTACTACTACGTAACTTTTATATTATAAAAACATAAATACTTTATCATTGTATGCGAGTAAAATATACGAAGAAATAATTACACATTATTGGTATAGAATCAACAGGCACCCGACGTATTAATTAATACCCAAGTAACAAATCTGCGAAAGAGCGTAAAACTTTGAGAGAATAAACAGTTTTCCGTTGCTTTTGTTACATATCAATCACTATCGGCTAGCGTACGCCAGGTAAATCTCGCAATGAACGCTCTACGGTGTCGGGTGAGGCGAGTTTGTAGTAGTTTTGTTAAACGGATACAGAATTTTAAACGTAGTATCCTTTAAGCCAATAATTAACATAAAAGTCTGAATTATTACCGCGTGTGTATATAATGAATTTAAAAGGTTTTAACTTGTGGTATTTACATTGTTTCATTTTAGCTCTGAAATTTAATTCACCTTTTATAACAGTAACTCGTATATCACAATTTTATTTAAGATAATAATTGAAGAGAACGCTTAAAAATGTGCTATCTAATCCCTTCTCATGTTTCATCGTCGTTCGTTTAGACACACCTACAGCCAGTATCACTTACCATCCGCATCTGATTGAGGTTACATTTGCATATATGTCTTCCTTAACTGTATGGCCAAGGAGTTAAATTCCCCTCCACTAGAGGTATGTGTTTAATGACGAGCATAACCTGGATATTTTTAAACAAGATTACTTAATCTAGTCAAGCGAATGGTGTGGTACAATCTTGCTCATGGCATTGTTTTTCATCGAGCGAATATTGTAAACAAGTTGTTCTTTTTTTATAATTGGAAGGTAGTAAACGAGCATATGCAGTCCACATGGTGGGTTGTACAGTGTCCCCATGGAAATCTGTAATCAAGCCAAGATATGATCTAAGTTTTTAGGTCGATCACAAATGCGTTTCTAACCCTGAGGACTAAGTTTGAACGCCTCGGTTAAGTATGTATTTCTGACCACACCCTACAAACCAGAACATAGCAGCAAGAACACAGCTATTATAAGGCAGAAATAGGTGTGGCGGTGGTGCCT
>DWNJ01000574.1:0-14790 GCA_018250275.1 Udranomia eurus
TTTATGAAATACAGTCATCCATCCTTAACATTTTTGTTGTATATCCAATACCAATTGAAACTTCGGCCGACTAAGAAAACTGCATGAATTGGCATACCACAAAAAAACGGACTCTAGATGACCATATATTATGGCATTTCACCTTAATACAAATATATTAAATAACATTTTCATATATATCACCAATTTTAATGAAACACTATTCACTTACGATGTTTTCACGACATTACACTTGTACATATCTAGAATCGTATTACTTCTATCGCCAAACCTTCTCGTGCCATGTTTATTCTATTAAGGGCCAACTCAAAAGTGTCTATTGATTGGGGCCAGTACTCCCGACCTTTGCACCGAGATCGTAACTAGAGGATAAGCTGTGATATCATCATTATTACTGTTATGGTGACAATATGATGCAAAAATTCTGTTTGAGAACAATTTGAAACTACTGTCTCCAGCACCGGATCAGCGTGGTGACGTATGCTACAGTGTATGAGCCTCATAGTACATGACCTATGCGAGACTATTACCTGACATTAGAAAAAATTGTTCTATTTTAGATAAGTTAAATACTGAACGTGCAGGCAAAAGAAGCATGGATTTTAAAGAATTTGGCAAGCAAATAAATCATCATTTAGATTAGTGGATAGTAAGTGCATCTCGATAAAATACCGCCTAGCACAATAAAGTCTACCTGGCGAAAGTCATAGTATTGACGATATGAGCATTCAGAGCCGAGCAATAATAACACCTCGGCCTGTCAGCACCGATGGTCATCATGATAAAACCAGCCTTAGACTCGAAACTTAGATGTGATTAAACTCTTTAAACCGGAACACAGCAGTCCGAATAATAGAATCGAATGGTGAAAAATCTTCTGTTGATAGAAATAGCGCTCGCACCTTAGAAGTTGAACCGTTAAAGATATCACCTTGCATTTTACAATTTTTGTTTAAGAGCCTTAAACTAATAGAATGTATTGTTTTCATTTTGACACGCTTTTCTTAGGTCGAGCTGTAACAAACCATGTAATAAAATCTTAGAATCTGAATTACACGCAATTCTAATTGTTGTATCATCATGAAACTTGGCAATTATATGTTGATTAGATGACAATAGAATATTATGGTACCATCGAGCCGGTCTGGTGATGGAATTGGAAGGTGGCTGATGAAACATTGGACTGCCTACTAGTAAACATATTGAGTGTGAGCTAATTAGGTCGTTTTAACATACCCTGTCCATTTCTTCTGAAGACGAGGACATATCATTATTATGCTATAGATCTGGCCTGATGATGATGGAACCTTGTTACCATGACTAGTACATGGTAGTACTAGTACAAACGTATCGAATTAGTTGTCATAAGCGTGTTTTTAGTGTATTAATTTCTTAACATTTAATGTATTCGCCCCTGTCGATTGCACAATACGTTCAAACACTTTATTTTCGTGCAAACGCCGAAAGAATAGTAATTTAACTTTGTTTATTGGTCTGAATTCGTCTACATACGAGTATCTCACCGGTTGAATCAACACTGGCGTCTGTTAGGAATCACAAGATACATATAAATAAATCTTACTTGTTTTCAAGAGTTAAGCTCCCCTTCCGATAGTTTAACGTGAGCTTGTTAATACAGGAGATAATTATTGTATAGTGTCATTCTCATTGGGGTCAATGTGAACGGAATAGACATTATACTTCTTATATAGTGAGAAATTGTATTGGTTGTATTTTGCTATCGCTACATAGATAAACAATTTATTTAAGATTGACCACTGTATTCAGTATAGGGAGATTTAGAGGCAGAATTTTGCATAATTGATGATGGAAAATTATTTTCAACCTCACTTCGTTTCTTGTGTGTTTATTGCTATAATTACTCCTAAGCTTATACATTTTAATATACTATATTAATATGCTGAGAAGTTAATTTTCCCATATGTTTGTTTACTGATCATTAATTACCTGTGTCATTCATTTAATTTAATTTGTCTAACTGTGTTTGTGTAATCGAGTAAATTACAAACAAAAAAGCTCTCAGATTTATAATATGCATTATTTTGCGTGTTGAGACATTTTGAGGCATTCTGACAACCAGAGTTCCAACTTAGTCCAGAGGTAGCAAAGAATTTAGACGACCTAAGAAAAATCCTCGGCCTTGTCTTGGGACAGATACGCCAGTGGCCACCCTCAGGTGGACTACATTCTCATTTGCTTTCAAAATTATAAAAAAATTGGTATGATCCAAAATATTATACAATATTTTTTTAGAAGTTTTATCTCTTACCTCGTAGTTATTCTCTGGTAGTAAAACATATACATTAGACCATTAGTAACTAGTGATCTACGTTTTAAGAATTCAGCTAAACTGCCCGTTTAACAGATTTATAAGACTACAAACCGTGATATTTAAAACATGCATTAGTCAAAGCATCATTAGGTTTTCTTCTAAATTAAAGGCTAATGACCAGCTAACAAAACGTGCATAATCTTTTGGCAAAGACGTTATAAGAGATAGACTGACTAAACTGACTGAGTTCTTAGGATACTATTACAAAACTATTGTAAGAAATCCGCTTCAACCAATTTTTGGAGGGGTATTAGCGTGCAGCGTGAATGAAAATGAAAAAGACATTTTGTCTCGCTTGCGTAACAACGGCCACGATTCGTTTGTTCTTCGGTGTACTTTATATAGTTGTATCCCTTTCTTTCAACGTTGTAGTGTAGTCACTTATGATATTAGTTTTTGATTTGCTTTGCCTCTCTGTTCGGTTTTTACACCACGTTACAGGACAATTGGGCACTATTTAGGTAGTTGTTGTATTTGTTTCCTGGTCGCTGGCCGTTATTATTATATTATATTAAACATACGTTTACCGCCGATTTGCGAGCAGATAGCATGCAGCCGATACGTGGTTCGAGGGGAAACACAGCGGACAAGCATACCGTCGGTCTACCTCTTGTAATCTTTTCCTTTTTGCGGCTAGTGCACATCGCACATCGGTCAGACACATCAGTGACTGCATGCGTCTGACCGATAGTGGCCTTTTTCATACGCGCTTCCGTGATTCGGAGGGCGCGGCTTGCAGTCCCGATTGTTATCGACAGACGCCAGTCGTTACATCTAGTTCCCAGTTCATTTGGAGCAATGAGAATATTTAATAGATCTAGAAATGAAATAGAGAGATAGTTAACATTTTGTGGTCATTAATTTTGGTGGTCAACGTCTTTGATCGCAACATTATCCGTACGATGCATCATAATTTATTTATTATAGTATTTAATTATGTTATTTTAGTACAATAATCTCATGAAGAGATATACATCTTTGTCACATTATTGGTATAACACTTTTGTTTGTATTATAGTCTTCTTACAGACTGGACTATATGCTGTGTTCTGACATACATGTGTGCTGGTCCGCATACTCTACATATAGAACCCATTTATTTTAATTCTTTGAAAAATGATACGTTTTTTATGTATTCTTCTTATTATATTAATAATTCATATTTATATTAAATAGAATCGGTTAAAATTATATACGACGACTAAAGTTCACAGAGTCAAAACCTACGATTATCTCGGCCGAGTCACACATCACGATGAATAGACATTTATAACGGTAGAGCTATATTAGACACATGTGAGCCACGCGTTATATTTTTTGTAACAATGAGGTAACAAATGCGTTGAAGCAGCTAAAAATGAGCGGTCCACGTGATGGTAAGCGGTCACTGCCGCCCATGGACATCTGTAAGCAACTCAAGACAGGATCAAAGATCATTAAGTCGACCACAAATGCGTTGCTACCCCTTAAGATTAAGTTGGAACGCCTCGTTTAAGTATGTCTTCTTGACCACATCGTTCAAACCAGAACACAGCAGCAAGAACATTGCTGTTATAAGGCAGAAGTAGGTGTGACGGTGATGCCTCCGGAGTCGAATAGTATAAAGATTTTGAAAACTCTTTTTGCGTTACATTAGAAGAACTGCATATAGTCGATCGATACAGATCCATCGATCAATATTGATACAGCCATCGATAACCATACATACATGGAACATACATGGCAACCATACATGGGACTCACTGATGTGTCATTGTTAATTGACATATGTCATTCCATGGACAGCAGTTACCATTTATAATCCGGCAGCCTCGATAGTCATTTGCTATTTTTCTCGTAAAAGTTTCAATGTATCATTGTTCCAACACTTTAGAATCTAATCGGTAATCTGTGCTCCAAGTAATCCTATTTTTTGTGATACCAAAAAAATAGGTCTCTCTTAAAAATAGGATATAATACAAATACCACACTAAAAAAACGAAGTCGTTAAGGAGATTCATAACTCTCACACTCTTGGCATAGAATCAAGAATCAAATGTTTGTATTCATTATAAGGTGTACAAATACACTTAATGAACTTCATATACAATTCCATTAGTCAGTGATCATTGGCTTTCAACGCCTTCAGGTTTTCGGGCTATGGTAGACCGGGAAAAAGCGGCGGAAAAACCTCTCAGCACTCTTCAAAATTCTACAAGTAAATTAATCATAACATAACAATCAGAGACAGAATTCATTCGTAATTCACACTCCTGGCATACTGTTGTATGACGTATGCGTCACCAGTGGAGTTCCAGCCTAATAGCAATTGTATGTATGTCAGTCGCCGCGACAGTTCCGTTGGGGGCGGCTGCTTCGACGGCCCAACAAAGTATCGGGAATTAAACAAGTTATTTAATGTGAACCGTGAGTTAACTCAAATACCAGATTGTGTGTGAGGTGAGTAATCTGTCCTGTGCGGTTATGGCCACAATTATATTTTATAGGACTATAAGATATACAGGATTTATAGGACTAGTTTAAGGTTAATTAACTTTAATCAACTTAGTAAAATTCGTGGCAGCTGAAGAGAACAATTTCTAAATGGTAGAATATTAAAAAAAATATCGGCCAGTGAAAACGAAGAATTTGCATTAGAATTAGGGTTGCCAACGGTTGCTATGAAAATGAAATCCAAAAACCGAGTACAAGAATGGGCTTAGTTATATTTCAATTTATTAACTTATTTTAAGACAAACCAATTCACTCATAGCAATTTTTCCAAATGTTAATTGAATTTATTTGTATCTACGTGAATACAAAATAAAACGAAAAAATTTAAGTACCATAATTTCTTTGTAAATTATGAACAAGTACGAAGTATAGCGAAAACTACCAATAACTTTGTGTATATATTTTATACATATTGGGTAGTTAATTAAAAACGCCGAAGAACACAACATAATACAGACAGACTTGGTACAATTTATATGTACGCCGTAAATATAACACGACTCAAATTGGTTAGAACTGAGAATATTCGTCAAATTGTATCTGATTTAAGCCAAATTATGACTAAATAAAACCCAAAGCTTACTTCCACCACAAGCATTTGATAGCGAAGCAAATGTAATGAGGTTATCACTGAAATTATTATTTTATCCTCGTCATAACATTCAACAAATAAATTTGTAATTATTGCTTATAATTTCCTCTCTTTTTGCTAGTTACTAAAACAAGTCGATTTAAATTGCGTAAACGAAATAAACAAACGAAAAATACACGAACGCAATCAAAAACTTCATTGACTTTAAATGAAATTCATGACAAATGATAATGTTGAATTCTATTAAAAATATAAGATATTGTCCGAGATCTTAGTTGGATTTAACTTTGTACACTTTTTAATGTCGTCTCATTTTATATATTTACGATATATTTGTATAGTTATAATGTAATAATTACTTTATTATACTGTATCTTAGGGTTCCGAACGATAAACTTAATTCCCAGAGCCTTCTCTACCAGTCAACCCCGGTTGATGGGCATTTGTTTATTTTTTTTTAAATTTATTGTTTTAGCTATCTGCTTTGGAGTAACCCAAGACCTTATTACTGGCACATAGAACAATAAATACGTAACTTACATTATAGAACATTAATAATTTTAAAATATACGTCAGCGTTTGTAATTTAGAAGTTTAATAAAGTTCAATGTGTTGAAACTCAAGGAACACATACGTATGAGTTTCCGCGAGTTTCAGCGTCCTGAGCGCGTCGTATCAAGACAGTAAATGTTTATAATATTTAGATTAGTCTGCATCAGTCTAACGATAAACAATTGGAGCCACGGCCAAATGTTTACACGTAGCAAACTCAACCAAAAATAGATATTGCCACTAAAATAGACAAACGACACACTATAATAGTTATCTAGCATCCGCGGACAAGGCGTATCTACCGTTCAATATAGATGTAATGACATTTGGAAACAAAATAAAAACTAGCGAGCAAATGAAATATGATAAAGAATGAAATAAATGTAAATAATAAAAAAGTTATTTGTCAATATTACGGAGCAATATTTATAAGATTACCGTATTTATTTATGCACACAATACAGTGCAGAGTTGTAAGATTTATAAAATAAAGTAAGTAAGCACTGCTTATTTCTATGGAAATCTCTTCCACCAGACTTGTGACTACAATTGACATCTACATATTATATGCACCATAAGGGTAAGATAGAAAAAGTTCTACAATTGACCTCCCTGCTGAGTAACTAACTGCTCATACATGTTTAATAATTGAGAAATAAAACAAGGTATCAATTCTACGGCATATATCAGCATATCAATAATATTGAACCGCCATCATTAATTCCATCAATTAATTATTTTTTTCTATGGAAAAAGTTATTCGCTGCATGCATTCTTACATTCCATCGCATCAAGAGGGCCATTCATCTCTTCATTTTATTCAGTGCAGAAGTGTAATCGTAAAATATATACATGTGCGTATACATATATGTGTGTATTTCTAATTTATAAAATATGTTTTATAGATTATAGCACGTATATTCTCATCTTCTACTTCGTGTTCATTAAATTTGAAGATTCTTAATTTAATTTGGTATTTAAGATAGGTTTATCACACGAACATATTATTAGCTTAAATAAAATGCGTGGTTGTAAAAGCGATAAGATCTCTCGATAAAGTCCTGATGCACTTCTGACCGCGTTATACAAGTACATGTATATATATATACATAATAGAATCGCAAGGCTTTTGCCGACTTACCTGACACTTATCGTTATATTTTGGCCAATTTACACAATATCTTTAAAATGATAATTTATTTGCACAAATGTGGTAAATTCAAGGTTTTTAGTTTCGTGCAATCTCACGTTTGCCACTTATTGGCATGCAAAATTTAATGATGCTACTGTATTACTGTACGCTAATCTCAGAAACGACTGATCCGATTTGAATGCGGTTTTCTGATGTATTGGGATAAGCTTGACTTAACACTTTGTGTTTGTTTAATAAAAATCGGCTTGTAAATAAAAACAATGAAGGGACGGGAACGGGGCCGGGGAAGCGGTACGAAGTGCGCCGGGTCAGCTGGTTTATAGCATCGTAAGTAGGATTTTATCACATGTCATCGAATATAACGAGGGTAATGATAATAATCGACTCCTAACATACGCTGCCGAGCTTAGCCAGAGAGGTTAACAAAATTGGTATTGACATGCTAGTAGTATAAAGAATCATTCTTCTGACGACAACAATTATATTTTGCCTTGAACTCATGACACACAATAACAACGTCTACAGCCATAAAGACAATTTAAATTTAAAATGTAGCCCTATGAATACGGGGGAAACATTGTTTCGTATATCGCTCGATAAATATATAATTCAAATTAGAAGAAGTTAAATAATTTAGGAGATATGAGACGGACTGATAAGCGCAGTAGTACTATTTGGATGTGATCCAGGTATAAAAATACGCAGCTTAGTGTCGCCTCAGACGCCTGGGAATATCCCTGGTTCGATAAACGTATCGGCTAATATTAGGTCTGAACCTCGCTTTGAACCTAAGCTCTGACGAAAATGTTATTGATTTGTATATATTGATAGTTTTTTTTATGAAAACCTCTTATTTGATTAATAAAAATCGGTTCATAAATAAAGAAGTAGTCTGACGGGGACAGAGACCCCCGTCGAGGCGGAGGAAGAGGAGGCGGTACGAAGTTCGCCGGGCTAGCTAGTCATTCATATAAGTGAAAACAATGGTATATATTGTAGTATAGAAATCCGTGCCAGAAAGTTGTCAGTAATTTCACTGATGTGATATTTCTTTGACCTTAGCCCTTGACCTTTACGTTCTTCAGAAACAAAACATCCATTAATCATTACACACCATTAGCTGCTTTCAACAGACATTTATTTCATACACTTAATATTGTTTGTTTCTAAATACAAACACACACTCGTATCTTGATGACAAAGCAATCGGTAAATGCAATGATAATGAAATATATGGATTATGGAGCGATACATATGAGCTTAAGAATTGCTTCATAGCTCTGTGTATCCGAGAAGTTAATGTACGTTTTGTACATGATAATAAATTTATTATATTTATTGCATTATTTCGACGACCCGTACGGCGCAATGGTCACCACGCCGGATTGGCTTCGAAGGGTCCGATCGATTCCCAACAAGAGAGTCATGACTTTCAAGGGGGTCACAAGGTACATTAACCCCACAAAATTTCATTTCAAAGGGAATCCTAGTGTGACGCATTAATTAATTACCTTATTATGTCATATTATTACCTATACAGCATGGGAATAAGTGTATAGCATATGCAAATAAACGTACAAACACGTTGGCAGCCCTGGCTCGGACGCCGCAACAATCAGCTGCTGGATATTATTATTTCTGTATTCTCTGCGGCGTGTCTGCGACGCTGCGTGCCGCGGATTCCTAGTGACCAACACATTCTTTCCGATTTTCAGGAGTTCGTTTACTTTATTTATTCTTTTTTGAACACTTTTTTTTATTGTTAAACTTTATCTCCTTTGGTAACCGAATCTTATTCACTCTCACATAGAACAAATAAAATACTTAACTTACACTTAGTAACACATAAAATAACCAACAGCAAACCATTAATTGAACATTAACAATTTTAAATTTTACTTCAGGTTAAGCATTCATGACTACATTTATTTGCACACTTAAATCTATTTACTTTATTTTTTTAAAAGCGGACTTAATGCTCAAAGCATTCTCTGCCAGTCAACCTTTGGGCAGTAAGAAAAACAACGACGGAGGTTGCAAAAATAAAGAAAATAAAACGATAAAAACTACTGTAGAGTAGAGTAGAGCTTACCGGGTCTATAACAATAATAAAATATATACAATGTGCGTCTGGCCATATTGCGTTGATATCATCATGTTATTTTGACCTGGCTCTCTCAGTTAACTGAAGAATTTATCACATTAATAGACGCTCTTATATATCCTCCTACTCTACATGGCCTGACTCTAATTTATTCTACTCTGTCGGATGATGCAAAGATTCTTCGAACTCTGAAAGGAAAAATAATAGCTTGAGAATGATTTTATTTTTACAACACTGTTGGTAGTTATTTTTCCCCTGGCTTTTCTCCTGGTCTACTATAGCCTGAGAACACGAGGGCGCTGAAAGATAGACCGATAGACCGATAAAAACGTATATATGTATTTGTATACCTAATAGTAAATAAAACAGTTGATTCTTGATTCTTTCAGAAACAACAACAATGGGGACAATGTTTCGGAGCGAGGAGATGGTGCTATGCCAGCTGTTTGTGCAGCCGGAAGCTGCGTATGTCTCCATGTACGAGCTCGGTGAGACTGGCATCGCGCAGTTTAGAGACGTAAGTAGAATTTGTAACTACTGTGGATACTTTGTAGCGAATTTGTAACTACCCTCCGATTTGAAAAGCGAACAATTATGGAATTTGTAACTACACCCTGTTCGAAAGTTCGAAAAGCGGGAAACTAAGATTTGTCAGACATCGAGGAGATTTGAAAAATATTTTTGGGACTATATCGTAAGACGCATTTGGCAAAGTCCTTATAAATAGTAGCTCAGAATCCATTCACCACCAGCAACGTTTTCTTTCAATCACATAGATACGGCAGTAACCAGATATCATACTAGATCAGGTAATGATTAGATCCAGTCGCATTGCAAATTGCAGTGACGATTATGTATCTGTATCCTACCCATATTCCAGATGAAGTCAGACAAACAAACAATCGATTTTGTACACAATACGACATTTACGATTATGCAAACGCAACGGAATACGATCATTAATCGTCCAAAAGCCATCAATGAGCGTAAATAGACTGATTAGGCCTGGATTTACGCCAACCGCCGGGCATTAATGGTGATTCGTACGCGCCTCGATAAGGCTCAGCCAAGTTCCTGATGCATTTCGGTGCTCTTTGTACTTGAGATTTGATCTTTGAACAAATGTTTCGTTATTTCGATTGTTGCAAAATTCGTTAACAGTGAGTTTGTGTGTCTGAAAAAAACAAACAATAACATAAATATAAATAAATTATTAACTCTTAACTAATCTTCATCATCACCAGTATCGTAACTAATGAATAATGAAGATATGGAATAACCCTTTAAAAATACTTTGTCGAAAATAAATGTAGGCTAATTAAGCATGTAGATAATTTCTTATAACCCACAGTTTGTACTTAAATTATGTTTTACGAATAAACTACGGTATTGACTCCCATGCGAACGAAGTCGCGGGACTAATAGTATCTAATATTAGTAGTACTGGTCATACATTTTAATTTCCCTTCATATTAGAAACGCAGTATGGCTAAAAAATTACAGCTAATTTGCCGATAAAATATTAATAAATGTTTTGATTAATGATTTCCATTAGCTCGGTCATTAATTATCTCCGTCCTTACCTCTGCAGTCTTTATCCTAGCATTAGGGGGTGTGGGCTTTAAGTGCCAGAGAAAATCCGTAACCTTACAACATTACATCGATTTTTGGAATTAAGTTCGTTCGGAAAATCGTCGTACGAAAGTTTATTTTTACTTTTTGTTGATTATTTTAATAGATAAGCTGATGATCGTCGAACATCATGTCCTTTTCAACGCTTTGATGTCCCACTGCTGGGCACGGATCTCTTGAAACAACTGGGGCCTGGAGAATGCTCCGTTACCCTAGTGTTGGCGGAGTGGATAGTCTAAACGTAAAATATAAATGTCTTGTTTGAGTGCTTGTACATACGAGTATACTCGTACGGAATAACTATCTCGATGCCCACTGCGACCATGACATAAGGAATCCTACTGTGAACTAATCAATACAGAGAGCATTGTATTAATCTATTTCAGTAGGATATAAACACGATTATTGACGTTCTACCTCTTACTTGCGTCTTAGAAACCCATGCACTCGATATTGGTTAAAAAAATGCACTGTTGATAATTTCATTAGATATAATTCTATTCTTGTTTAATATTGCGTAGAAAACGTTCGATATCCTGCGTAAATCTTCGTGATACTTTACATGTGTTGTATGTGTTGAATATTAATTAACTGAACGGCGAACTAAAATGCTATCAGACAATTAGACTCCTGGGGGAATCTGTGTAATTCACTACATAGTAATGTAATCTTATATTAGTGTATCAATTATTCCGTAATTATAAATCTATACATATAATAAATCTGTAAATGGTTGCTATCTGTACATGGAAGGTATCGAAGAGAAAACCATTTTTATGGATATTTATTGAAAAGTAGGACCCAAAAACAAAGTTTGTCGGTTTGTCTGTGCTCGCTAATCTCAAAAACGGCTGATACGATTCGAATGCGGTTTTCACTAGTGTATTGTGGTAAGCTTCACTTAATATTTAGTGTCTGTTACATAAAAATCGGTTCATAAATAAAAAAGTTCTACAAAGTGCGCCAGGTCAGCTAGTCTGCAATATAATCACAATTTTTATTATAAAATCTTAATTTCATATCTTAATATGTTTCGTGCTAAGAATAGATAGTCGTTTGTAGGAGAGTCCAAACTAAAAGCATTTTCTATTTTATGCCAAATACAGATTGACCGGAATATTACATATAATCCACTCAAATTGATGATAGGCGGTTGTTATTTAGGACCTTGTCTTACTACGAACGATAAATAAAGGGTGGGGCAAGGTTTCGCGGTCAATTTTCCTTTTTCTCTTGAATATAAGAAATAAATAACGCGTTCACACTCACTCACATTGCCCCTGGGATTCCCTGTGTCGTGGGTGCCATGGACAACACACAAGGACAACAACACTAACACCCAAACCGAGAACAGAAATTTAAACTCATCCAAATTTCTGTCTCCGGCAGTCCCGCATGATGACCATTGCACCATACGGGTCATCGATGAATTAAAATTATGTTTTTTGTAATTCTTATACAACTTCTACTTGAACATGAGTATATTGCCCTTTATAGCACCTCAATTAGTAGGGGTAGTGAACTCTAAAACACGGTTTGTCGATCATCGTGCTCGTGTCAAAAATGAAGAAGAATTAAATGCTTTTATTCATTATACACCTATTTTTGCCTTATGACAGCAGTATTCTTGCTGCTGTATTCTGGTTTGAAGGGTGTGGTCATACTTAATCGAGGTGTTTCAACTTAGTCCTCAGGGGTAGCAACGCATTTGTGGTCGACCTAAGAACAAACTTCGAATCTGTCTTGGGTTTATTACAGATGTCCATGGGCGGCAGTGACCACTTACCATTAGGTGGACTGCAGGCCCGTTTGCTACATCCCAGTCATAAAAAAATATATAAGGTATACACTCAATACACTCAATGAACGTCATATACCTTTAACCGTCGTCATTGGCTTTCAACGTCATCAGGTCCGTGTTAAACCGGGAGAAAAGAGCCGGCGGGAAAAAACTCCCAACACTCTGTTAATAATAATTCGGCAAAAATAAATTCAATCTACAGTGTGATTTTGATCCAATACTGAACTCACGGGACGGGGGCCGTTTGTATCAAGACATCTAATATCTTAATAAATATATCAAGTCTAATCCTAACTAATATTATAATTGAGAATGCAAATTTGTTTGTTACGCTGTCACATCATAACTGATCATCATAAAATTTTACCAACGTTGTTCAGAGAGAGCAATATTCCATCGCTTGTGGCTTATACGAGTCTGTCGTACAAGTGGCTATGTGCCGGCTAGCGTGTTATCGCTAGTAGGCTGCAGCGAGGGAGTGTCCAGGTTCGTGACTCTAGTATCGATCAACCAAATGTTTTATTCAGCCCTGGTACTTTTAGGCCTTTCGTTTAGGACGTTAATTCTAGTGAAGTGAAGTGCTAATATTTGTTCGGTTACAGAAGTGCAGGTCATTAGAGTAGTTTTATATAGGAGCAATGCAAGCATAACGTGGTAGCTGGTACGCCCTTAATGGGTGGCAGTGACCAGTTGTAATAAACTCCAGACAGAACTCGGATTCCTATTTGAGATGTGAGACAACAGACTACCTGTGAGCTACTTAAGTTTTACTTAAGGATTATCTAAGATTAACGACAGATGTATTGCTCCCCCCCTGGAGGACTCCTGAGGGACTAAGTTGGACCGTTATTCCTTTGACGACATCGACTATGCGCGGAATGCTGTGAAGAACAGTTAGTCTATAATAAGGATAACTTTATAATCATGTATCTACTGGAAAATTAGAATATTTCGCACAATATACCCTGCGTCTGCATCTGGAAAGTAAATGCACAGATATATGCAAGTATTTCCATAATCTATTATATCTATTTTGGTCACAATTGCAACATGCTGTTACAAAGATATTTCTTACGACGGCTTTGTAATAGAGAGTGAATGTTAAAGGATGGACCAGTTAAGCTAAATTTGACCGCATTGAGAGATCACTCAGACTCACATTGTACACACGAACGGACGCACAGATCTACAATTAGTTTGACATACTTTAAACAGTTTTTGTTCAATAACTTAAGTGGGTTGCGTGGTATCATGGCCGCTACCCACTTGTACCACTGTTGGGCACAGTTTCTTCTCACTACTGAGGAAGGCCTGGAGCATTCTCCGCTGCTCCAATGCGTGTTGGCGGTAGAACTGAGCCCTCCGAAGCACGGAAACGCGCATGAAACACCACTATCGGTCAGACCCATCCAGTTATTGGTCGCGCCAGAAGTTGCTTAACTTGTGTAACGTAGTATCATATTGGCCTTTAATGTTGATAAAAAGCGTTTAAATAATTAGTTAATTGCTACGAGCGAAACGTACAATTTTTAAAAGCCAAAAAATTGGTACTTAAATTCTAAAAATGTTTTTAAAAAATTTTTAGAAGCCATTTATAGGCTTTTTATAATGTTGATGTAACAAACGACCATGCAGTCCACCTGCGGTCGTAACTGCCGCCTATGGACACCTCAATCAACCCAAGATAGGACCGAGGTTCTCAGGTCGCCCACAGATGCGTCGCCACCCCTTAGGAGCAAATTGGAACGCCTCGGTTAAGTATGCTCCTTGACCAGAATCTTCAAACCAGAACACAGCAGTAAGAAGATGCTGTTATAAGGCACAAATAGGTGTCGCGGGGTGCCTCAGGAGTCGGACCTCGAAATGTTCTACCACTAGAAAAACATGATTAGTTCATTTATTTACTATTTCTATGATTCTTAACTTACAAAGTAATCAATCAAACATTCCTACTTGTCATAGATATAGGTACTCCAAAGAAATACATTTAAGCTTCTCATCCTTAATAGATTATATAGCAAATATATCAATTGTACATAAGAGGGAATTTATGAACATCGTCAAGTGGTATTCAGTTTTAGTCACTAACAAACGTATTATAAATACGTGA
>DWNJ01000575.1:0-14775 GCA_018250275.1 Udranomia eurus
GTAATAATCTAATTTAAACTAAATTGGTCTATTCATATGTTTTTTTGTAAAGTATAAAGTGCTTTACACTTTAATTTGAAGTCTAGGCTAATGTGTAATTCTAAGTTCAATCAAACTGCTAATTTATTATTGTAATACGAAGAGAGTTTACATTGACACTTCACTTTTTAGTTTTAACGACCTAAGGGTAGACACATTGGTAGACACAAGTAAATCTAATTGATACATATCATATGAAATAAAAACCCAATAAACATTTTGATTAACAAAAGTGATATTTTGGTGGTTAAGGTTTTTGATGATTAAATGACACTTGAACATTTTTGCCCAAATCTATTTGTCGTTTTTTTTGTTCAAAATGTGCATAGATTACACTACTTTAGTTCCAGTCGTTTTACATTAGTGTAACCATTACATAATTGTTTTCTCACATCTGACATTATATTTATATTATTCATTATATTTTCACACGTACATTAATTATTTCGTTTCTGTGTCTTAGGTATAGCAGATTACCGTGACGGCACCCGAGGCAAGGATTGGCAGCCGCATGCAGCGTTGGCTGCAGCCGCGGTTATGAAAGCCATCGTGGCCCACATGGACCCACCCGCAGAATAAACACACTCCAGTTGAAGCGGCAATAGCTTTGTGGGTAGTGTGTCAGTTACGAGGTCGTGGGCTCGACCCTCACTCCCCCATTGCACTATTGACGTAAACCCACTCTTAACAGCTTAGCTGGAGGGGTTAATAAAAGTTTTTGAAAACAAAAAAATATATTCCATACACGAACATATATGTGTGATGACGTAACATTTTTGGCACATCACATTAGTACAAGCTGCGGCGCCATGGGCTAAAATTACTATTGTGAAAATCTCTATTTCTCCCGACCTCGATCTCTCTCTACGAAAGTTTATACATAATTTCTAGAAGATTCCGCCGCGTGCTGGAATACATTAAGGCAGTCAGATAGGATACAAATTCCGGCATTTTTTGAAATATCACAATTTGTTGTCGAAGTAATATGATATAAAACATATTCGACTGGTATAGCCGTGAATAAATCAGAATGATTTGATCATTAATTCTTATACATATATCAAATCTATGGTTGGTTGGTCATATTGGTTGCACGGAAAGAAACTAATCAAAACATTGCTTAAAATGCACCAAATGCAAATTGCCTGCCCTGCCATTGTAATCCCCAAATACATTGTAAGAGATAGACCGACAATACATTTTCCCCTAGAACCACGTATCGGCCGCATGCCCTGTACTCGCAAATCAGCGGCAAACGTCTGTTCTGTGTACAATTGGCCAGCGAACAGGAAACATTAAAAATAATGGCGGAAATAAAGCTAAATAATGCCTAATTGTTCCCTAACGTAAAATCGAACAGGATGCAAAGCATATCAGAAACTAATATTACTTATCACCAGTTTGCGGTATTTAAATGTATTTATTGGTTAATTAAAATAAGTTTTTACTACAACGTTGAGTGGAAGAAAAGGATGCAACTATATAAAGTGTATCCGAGAACAAACGAAGCGTAGTCGTGGTTATGCAAGCGAGACAAAATATCCCTTCCCTTTTTCATTTTCAATCACGCTTCGCGCTAATTTTCCCGTAAAAATTGGTTGAAGCCGATTTCTTACGAAAGTATTGTATTGTCGGTCTATCTTTTATTATGTCTTTGCAAACTATTTTATAGCTACAAAGGTAATACCGAGTCCGGGGTACTGGATAGTACATAACTCAACTGAACTTCCCGCAAGGTCGCCGGACTTCGCCTCGTCCTGTAAACCCACCGTATACTATAATTACTCGTCTCGCTATAACGTAGTAAAATTTTGTATTTAACGTTACGCTTATACATATCGTTACTTAAAAAATTGACTATACTATTTCTTATTATAGCCATATAAATTCTTCTATCTACCGGTGTAAGTCCAAACGATATCACTATCGGTTCGATAAATAAATAACTAATCAAAATACGTTTTGAAACATTTAGAGGAAAAACAGATATAATTTTAAAATTGATTAATACATTCATCATTTCATTCATATAGACATGAAATGATTATAGTCGTACGTACATCTGTCACTATTTCTGAGTAAAACAGGATGTTTGTCTGCTTTTAGTAAGTACGAAAATCGAATACCTCAAAAGTGTATCCATTAGCCTCACCTCGCCTTTAAAATGAGAACAAATTCTCTTACTAGTATAGCGTTAGAACTGAGAGCGAAGTACGAAAACTTCAACTATCGCTGTAATGTGCCGAGCTTTCGTTATTTTTCGGGGTAAAAAGTACCCTATGTCCACGTACCCTATCCCCAATAATGTGTGATAACCTTAAGACGTAAAAACATAACTAACTAACAAAACTCGCAGTCGCTTTAATAATATTAGCTAGGATAAATTCCATACCACCCTATAGTCGACGTTGTTCTATAAATTAAAATCAATTATCCTCTGCTATTCCTTCGTAAGTATTTAGTAAAGTATGAACGAATAAGATTACGATGAAATTCCCATGTTAAATTCCAGATTGAAGAATGCGCTAATAAAAACGGATAACAGACAACCAGGGACGAAGTTTACAACAAAAAGCCGCAGTCGCCTTAAACCCGGCGTTGGCGCTTGATTGGAAAATTAAGCTTGTAATTATTAAATTCAAATTTTATGTTTTAGTTTGCAAACATAATGTTAACGGCGTAAGTTGCACTATAGCTAGATAGTTTTAGGCGATTGCTTGGGCCATAATTTTACAACCACAAAGATGTACCTATTTACTAATATTCGCCTTTTTTCATCATACCTAACTAGGTATGAACTTCATACCTAGTTAGGTATGAAGTTAAGCACTTGAGGACAAAAAAGGATGCAGTCGAAACAAATCTGAGTTTTTTTTGTTTTCTTTAAAAAACCTACTAGCATGTCAATACATACTAGTAATTTTGTTAACCCCTCCAGCTAAGCCAAGGCTTGTGTTAGGAGTGGGTTCACGTCATAAGTGCAATGGGGGAGTGAGGATCGTACAACCGATACTCTACCCATTGCTATTGCCTCTTTTGTTGTTGAAGTTGTTGAAGTTGAAACCTGATCTCACTGATTTCGTTCTAAAACCTCAGAGCTTGATTTCTTTGTCAAAATAGATAAAGAAATGAAAGAAAACAGCTTAGTCCTAAGACACATCTGTTTGAGTTCACCTCGTGGATGTGTAAACAGTGAATGACGTACGGACAAAGACAAAGTATCCGGTTAAATTCTCTCCAGAGCGAGGGACGGTGTTTTAAAAAATGAGACAAATGATCCTCCATTTAGCGCAGGTCGTACAGAACCGTAAAATGGACAGGGGTACTGTTTAAATAGAAAAAATGGTGTTCAAGAATTCCGTACACACCAAGAAAAACAATGGCTTCATATATTCAGTTTTATAGGTTTTAAGAACATTTTTTATTATTGGGAGGTAGCATACGAGAACGCATTCCACCTGATGGTAAGTGGTTACTGCCGCCCATGGACATCTGTAATCAACCCAAGACAAAATCGAAGTTCTTTCGAAGGTCCACCACAAATGCGTCTTACCCGTAAGGTGGAACGCTTCGTTTACGTATCTCCCTCACCATCCCCTTCAATCCAGAACACAGCAGCAAGAACACTGCTCATATAAGGCAGAAATAGGTGTGGCGGTGGTGCCTCCGGAGTCGTCCCGTAAAAGGTTCTACCACCCTTTAAGACCCTGCTGTTATAAGACAACTTTAGTTTTAGATTAGGTCTCGAAGAATTCTAAATCTATGGACGGTATTTGAAAGGAAAAGTATAGGTTTCACAATAAAAAATATCTTGACTAAAATATAACAGATTTATTATAATGAAAGTTATGTTGCGTATTTCCTTTAAGACTTAGTTTCTAAATTTTAATTAATGAAGTCAGAAACTTTGTTTGTTCTGACGTTATCTGAAATAAATTAACTTTTTACTATGAATACATAATTTTCTTAGTTACCAAGAAACTTTGAGACACGTATTATAAGCACGTTGAATAATGGCCCGGGGTATGTAAGGAAACTTTATTAATTATTGTACCCGATACTTGTTGGACTTGTACAGTTTATTAGAGGTTCTTGAGTTAAGTCTGTACTGACTATCTATTACACATGACTATAATATACTCCTGTTTCTTGTTTGGATTCATTAACACGGATTCATTTACATATTGCCACCTTCAGCGACGTTTCACATTTTTATACCACCTTTGTACAATGGTTTGTACAAATTTATTTTGTGGTACGTGTACTGGCACACCTGGAAAACATTTCTCATATCATCGCCATCTATATACGTGTGGGATATTTCTTTTTAACGTCAGTAAATCCCCGCAGATACCCTTCCGCCACGAAAGGCGAAAGGGTAATGTGGGACTCGAACCCACCAAAATATAACGGTGTTCAGCACACCTATTGGACGGAGCCGCGGGTATACCTAGGCATCAACGTTTTCGCGACTCCGTCCGTGGCGTGTGTGTGGCCAATTTATGTGGGATGGTGGCTTCTAACGTCTATGACATCGGTACACGGCTATGAATGAATGGATATTACTTGCATAAATTGTTACAATAGGTCTTTAATTATAGGCTTACGCTCACAATTTACCAAGTTAATGGCATGCAAAATTCTATATTGTAAACAATGATATTATTATTTTTAAAATTATCAAATTATATTTTTTTAATTTACCTTTTAGTTTAAAATCTGCCATTATAAAATAGAAGAAATAAAATGTCATTGAAGATCTATGACTGTCAGTTGGTCTAAGCAAAGATAAAGTAAAGTATAGAATTTGTTGAAAACCATCCCACAACAATTTGGTTATCATCCCACATATAATAAAACTGTAGAAAAGTTCACTTCTGTACATTGAATAAAACAACATATATATACCCCTAGGGGTAGACCTCTAGGGGTATATATACGTTGTTTTAGTTACTTCATACGAGTAACACAAGAAGAAACCATTTTGAAATTGTTGCCTGTATGTTGTCCGGCTGTCACGCAAAAACGACGGATTTTAATGAAACTTTTTTTGTTTATAGCTATTAGTCCTCGGCATAATATAGGCTATAATTATTATTAATTAAACTACTGCATATTATTCAACTAATAAACACAACATGGAATCTCAGGCGGTACGAAGTTCGCCGGGTCATCTAGTCTCTCATATAAAACAAGTGTTACAGACCTACTATACTAGGTTAGTTTAGGTTAGGTAAGTGCAAAGACCAATATGTGCAATAAACAACATTACGTTACATATGATAGTTCACGTTATAGATGTAATAATTAAAAAATACTGTGAGTCAAAATTAGGAGATAGATATCGCAGAGGTTTTTGTAGGCCTTTATTTGATATATGTACATTTCCATATTTTATTATTTTGATGTATCTCATATGGGCTCTAAAATCCTGACGGCATTATCACAAAATATGGATTTTTTCTATTATACAAATACTGAATCAGTATGTATGTATAGATAGACCTTCGGAAATGAATTGTCTGAATAACAGGAAAAACTGCATCAAAATTCGTTGCGTGGTTTAAAGGAACACAGCTTAGAAACAGAAAGGCGGAGGGCGATTTCGTTATATACTACGAGTATGTAGTAAATGTACACTAAATGTTCGTATGAATGCTGTTTATCCCACAGCACCATTAAAGGTGTAAGCATCCTATGATTCTATAGTGTCTTACTCACGTACGCATGTACGCACGTTGTACATATAGAACCGAAACGATCTAGTCTAAAAATGCAAGCCCCTCCAAAGTCTTTACCCACACATGGAACGTTTTTATAAGCCAATAATATTTCGGTAAAACGTACAAATGACGCAAAATGCCAGTTTTTTTACCAACCTGTGCATAAGTAAGTTGATAAGTTATACAATTCGCGCATTCACAAATACAGTGACAACTCGCCCTATTAATTAACCAATAAGTGCATGGACGAGACTGAGTTTTAAAAAAATAGCTTACACATAGGTACTAGTCAAGAGTTGTAATAAATTCACACATAAAACTTTTTGTTTAGTGGAGGGGTGTGCATTTTTAGGCTGGAACATCTTTACTAACGGATGGATGGTACACGGCAAGCCACCACAAAATAAAAACTAACAAAGTACGTGGTACAGCTACAAACATAATTGGATAAACCGTGCCCGAGAAAAACTCATCAAATCGAAACATGTCGAACAAGCCCCAAACCGTACATCTAAGTACAATGGCCCATAATTAATTGGATTGGCAGTTCAAGCGTGGCGGGCTTCGGGAAAAAATTAATACTGCTATATGGAGCCACGCGTCCCGATATCGACCCCCCCCCCATTTTAATTAAACGAATTAATCAACCCCCTCCACCACCCCCGGGCACCAATCACGTGACGGGCACTTTTACAAACGAACAAAATTTTTAATTAATACGCTATATTACTCTCGTCTAGATTGACGATCGTTTTTTCCCATCAATTCCCACCCTGCTGTAACAGACCTGGGAAATCCAAAATGTGAATATTATCTCCAGTGATGTTTCAAATTTATTACACATTACAATGAATAATTTCTTGCGAATTAATTGTGTATAAAAAGTTACAAAACCGATTAAACGTTTATTCTTTTTCAAACTCTGAGAAGAGTTTAAAAAGAATAAAGAGAAGGGGAAGAGAAAATTATTGAAGCGAACCCTGCAGCTGATATTGCCTTTGTTAAATTCGCTGTTTCACTGTTTCAAAATATAAATCGGCGTACTAATCTTAACACGGCGACAGAAGCAAATCTATCATTATCTTCAAGTAAAATGATCAGGTACCTAATTTCTCTATCACAAAAAAAAGTTTAATTTCCTTTTTAATCAGAAATCAAGATGTACCAACACGTTTGTACCAAAGAGAATATTTCCCGGGTTCTGCAAACATTATATATTGAAAGTGAACAGCGATGGAGGACATTGATGGATAACTTCAGGAAATATTCATCAAAAACTGCATCCAATAACTCGTCAACACGTCGACCGAGGACGGAAATTGATTTTTGTGACCCACCATTTTCGGTCTGGAGCGTTTCAGATTCAAATGTTTTGAATCGAAACAAAATTAAATTGGGCAAACATACAAATGATAGAAAATACATTATGCAAGATAATATACTGAGATGCTAAATCGGTAAAATATGTGATACATGAGCTGATTGCCTATAGAATTCTAAAAGAATAAAATTCAAATGCAATTTCAATTGTGAATAATATGTTTATGGAATATAAAAAAAGTGTTCTGAAAATAACTCAATTTATAAAATTCGAGATTTTAATACAGTCGTGGTGGCTCAAACCATAATTTTGCTCCATAACATCATCTCATAATAAAAAAATACACTAAACGCCTCTAACATAATTGGACAACACTGGAAGTAAATTGCACTTCGGATTGAAATGAATTTATATATATTTTATTTTTATTTTCAAAACAATCTCCGAAATTACATCAAAAGTAACGAACCCGCACTTTGATTTCGATATGTATCAATCAAATCAAAATCACTGCACCTTCATCTAGGCATTTAGGTTAAACAACGTTGTAAACGGAACGCGGCCATTAGTCAAAGTACTAGGCAAACATGAAAACTACGGACGGAATTAATTCAAACTCAAACACTGTTTCATTGCTGACGGCTTGAGCTAACATCTGCGTTCTATAACTAACTGTAGGAGGAAACATGTGGCGAGTAAAAGAGATGGATGTAGATGCTAATGTACACGGGAGAAAGGATTATCGCAAACCTAATAGTGTCATACTTTCAGTGTGAAACTGGTGGATTTCATCGTAATCTGTGATGAATGTGTATACAATGGTAATGGTTTTTAAAAACAAATTTCCAAGATGATCTTTCTACGGAGTACGAAATACTTGATCTTTCGTTGAACATTCGTGTTTTTTTGGATACATTTTACGGTTCAACTCCGGAAGTATCACCGCCACACCTAAAACAATAGTGCTTGGATAGTAATTTTACAATTATAATGGTGTGGTGCCGAAGATACATTTAACGTTCCGACTTAATCCTCCGAAATAGTAACACATCTGGATTCAACCAGTTGGTCAATCCAGTTTCGGATTGACAGATATCAGTAGACATAAAAAATCGAACCAGTCATTTCATTCATAGGAATAGTCATACTATAAAAAATGATAACATAAAATCATGTTTGGATACTACACGCTCCACTTGTGATGATATTCGATTTGAGATTGTGACTACTACCTGACGCGTCAACTTCGCGCCGTCGCTTCCTAATGGAAAGATTGACGTACATGAAAACGTTGTTGTCAAAGTTTTATTACGGCTCACACCGCGCTGCGATCTTTTGTGACTTTGAACTTTGGCTAAAGTAATGGCGTAGCAATATTTTAGTTCTTGTTAAGTGATTTTCACACTTTATTACAAGACTGTGGGGTATGCGCGCCGTTTTCAGCAAACATTTACCTACATTTACATATATTCCAATGATACTCATAAGGTTTCAAGGTTAAATGCCTTTGGTCGGTACATGACCAGTCGACGCGGGTGTCTTAAAATGACGTACGACTGCAACGCTGAGTCCATGGTGCTGAGGCAATGGAGGCCATTAAAATAATATACGCACGGTCGTAGCGGTACAACCGCGCTGAAGCCGCGCGTTTATTTATATGCACTTGCGAACTTATATAAAAACCACGCCATGCAAGACTGCAATCAGGCGACAGCAATACTGCAGCCGGGCTAATTTGAAGGCAACCTAACGCTAGGTATTAAACTTTCTATGTGAAAACATTCATGACGCCCTTTCTATATAGCATGTATCTCTTTAAATCTCTTCGTCGGCGGGCGTGTAGTTCCATTATTGCATACGTAGACGTAGCCAGGGATGAAGAATGCTCATAAAAGTCTCATAAACGTATACCAACGTGTTGCGTGTGGTTCCGTGAGACTCTCTGAAGGTATTTTCATTACATTTGCTTGTGTGACACGTCTTTGTTTCTCATAATAGATTGACGTGACATCATAGTGTCAACTGTACAGCGGTACATTTATACCAAAATGAAGGAAACCTTTTATTTTATTTATTTACTAATAAATAAATACAATATTTAATGTTCGTATCACCGCAATAGTTATGAATCGCGGTAGTTTACGCCCTCCTTCAGACGTGTTAGATGACATATACATGATTAATTAGTTTACATAAAAATAATATTAATTACTTCAGCTTCAACTTATCACTTCAAAAATTATTATTATACACTTGTATGGTTTAAATAAGTGTGTGTATGTGTGTGTGTATGCATGTGTGTGTGTAAGTGTAGGTGAGTGTGTGTGTATGCGCGTCTGTAGTTTTATTAGGTAAGAATTTGAGTCTCATCATGAGAAAGGTACTAATTAGGTACATATGAATTTTATTTTTACATTCACGACAAGTAAGTGAATATGTATTTAGTTTTTTATTTAATTTATTGTAAAGTGATGAAGACAAATATGCATGGTGTCGCCTTGCAATGGTAGTTAGACATTTCTTGATCTCATATTTTCGACCAGTTCGCCGACTGTCCAATAAATCTTTCTTTAAATCTACATTATTTAAAATTTGTTAAAAATGTAACGTAAGTAACGTAATGTCATAAATCTTTAGTCATTTCAAATGACCATAATATTTGTTAAATATTTTAAAAATAATAAACCAAAGGTGGGACATTTACTTAAATGCTATTTGATTATGAGTAAACTCAGGGAATTTAATAGGATAATAATTATTGGCATTTAAAATGTTTGTAGTGACGCTTCAACTTCAGTAAAGTAAAGTAAGTACTATATACTAAATAGTAGTATTGCGCAACCAAAAATAATCCATTGCCACTCTCGTCTGCGTTAACAAAAAATAGTTTAATTATTTCAAAACATAAAACATTTAAACAGCTGAATTTACACTACACCGAGTGTCCCAGGAAAACGTTCGCTGAATAATACTTTAACTAAGGAGACATCTGGAGAAAATATTCGCGAGCAGGAAATGCAGGTTTCGAGCAAAATATCTAAGGTATTAATTTACCTCAAAGCGATATTTTCCGGATGTTCCTTTTCTTTACACTGCATTTAATTGAAACTGTTCGTACTTTAATAGAGTGGAGGGCGTTCAATATTTTTTCGTTTATTCGACACTTGAGATACTTTGAAGATGCTTTCACTGTTATTTTGTAAAAAATTAAAGAATAATATCTACGCACTGTTTTTAAAGTTTTAAATTTGTATTATACAAATTGGAAAAGTTGTGAAAATTAAAAAGTCTTCTTTATATTAATTTTTTTGTCTTCTATGAACCACTTGAGAGCACCAAAAATGCAACGTTGGTAAAGTTTATCATGATGAAGGTGGTAGGTGGTAGAATCTTATATGATTCGACTCCGGAGGCACCATCGCCACACCTGTTTCTGGCTTATAGTAGCTTCTGCTGTGTTCTGCTAGCTCTTGCTGCTGTGTTCTGATTTCAAGGGTATGGGTAAGGGACACATGCTTAACCGAGGCTTTCCAACTTAGTCCTCAGTGGTAGCAACGCATTTGTGGTCGACCTAAAAAAAACTTCGATCGTCTTGGGTTGATAACAGATGTCCATGGGCGGCAGTGGCCACTTAGCATCAGGACCGGTTGCTCGCTAGCTACCTCCCAATCATAAAAATATAAGGTTATATCTATATATTACAAATTACACGATGTACAAACAAATCCCAAGACATTATATTATATTAACATCGCGATTAATAACAATGCACATGTAATCTCGTAAAAAATATTCAATTTTCTCTATATTAGCTCCAGGCAATCAGTTTATAGTACACATATAAACAACTCAAAGTGATGCATGCGATGCACCGAACAGTTGCATTTCGCAGTTACTATTCGCTGTTATCACTCGCCGGTCTGAGGTTACATTACTGCAATGGAGCGGCGCCAACGTTCCGTCTCGAGCCTGACTAATGATTATGTGCCAGGTACACTTTAGCATACAATATAGCAGCTGTAATAGGTGAAAATGCCACTACAAATAGTCGTCTATCTGGAATACTGTTAGTAGCTTTTAAAATATGTTAAATGTTACATATTGACAATTTGTATGTGCGTTAGCTCTGTATAAACTATGGTGTACAGTATGTTAGTGACCTTACTAAATAAATAATGACGCTTTTGAATTTTAATGTAAATTTGAGTGTTAGGTTGTTAAAATATTTTATCAATAACACTGAGTTAGCAAAGCATGTAGTCCACTTGATGGTGTGTGGTCTCTGCCGCGTGCATCCGTAATTAACCCAGGACAGGAACGATGTTATTTCTTAGGTTAACCACAAATGCATTGGTACCGGACGAGGTTAGAACGTTTCAGTTACGAGGAAGCAAATGAGCACGACCACTTGAAGTGGTCAATGCAGCCCTAGAGCAAGACAAGACATGATCGATTTCCTTAGGTTGACCAACTGTCAAAGGCATTGCTACCCGTAAAGACTAAGTTGGAACGCCTCGGTCTATGTCTCACTGCCCTTCAAACCACAAAACAGCAGCAAAACCACTGCTGTTATAACGCAGAAACAGGTGTGGCAGTGATGCCTCCGGAGTCGAACTACACACACACATACACACACGCACCCATGCACGCATACAAACGGCCACGCGTACATAAAAATAATCAATCACGCAAATACAAACCCACACATACACACGCACGCCCACACGCACGTACACATACATACACGTTCATACGCGCACGCATGCACGCATGCACGCCGTTACACACACACACATACACACCTGCATTCATACGCGCACGCATGCATGCACGCACACGCTCGAACGTACGCGCGCACGCAGCCATACACGCATAATAATAACCAATCTCACTCAACATTCACTTAAACTCATTTTATTGTGATACAACAACACTTTAAGTTAACAGAGTCTGTTTACCTTTCACTGTTATCACGTAACACTCGTCTCCGAGGTTACATTATTACATTGGAACAGCGCCAACGTGCTCAGTCTTAGGCGGGCTAATGAATGCATCCATGGTGCTACATGCCATGTGGGAGAACTAGGCATTCGTTTCAAATACAAAACACGTCTATCTGTCCTCATTTACATGCATACATACATTTTAATGATGATATATTAGTTTAACAGTTTTATTTATTATATATAAAATATGATTAAGTTATAGATACGTCTTTGAGATAGATCCCAAAAAATATAATGACTTATTTTGCGAAGCGTATCGCACTTTTATCGTAGGATTTTACGTTTAGAAATGTAGAAATAATAAATAATAATGACGTTATATTTTACTTAAGAATTCATCATTATTTTACTCTATGTTACATCAAACACAGTTCACAATAGTTATTCAACATTCGTTGTTATCATGTCATGCACACATCTCTGAGGTATTTGTGCATTGGAGCGACGCAAATGTGTTCTATCTAGTGACAGACAGACAGACTGACTGATGAATGTTTATTACCAATAGACAATTTGCCGCTGTATACAACAACAACAATGGTCTATGTCGGTTTTTTACATTTAATAGAAACATTTACTACTTTATACGATAGTGGTATTTATGCTTCTTTTTATACGAACGGGAACGGGTCACCCTCACTTAGTTTTAACTATTAAGCATAACTGTAAAAATAAGTATAACGAATAAAGAAGAAATATAATAATATAATAAAAATAATATTTTATTATAAAATGGGGATAGTTAGTATGTTTTACGTCCATCCTGTCTTGGCTGTTTTTGTAAAAAAAATTGCACGTTTTCTTTATTCACGTGACAAAATTGAAAGTTATCTTGGGTTCGGAGTGATAACTTCTCGTAGTTTCGGCTAACATCAGTAAGCTTCTAATCAAAATCCTAGGCAGTTCTTTCTTTTAGTATATTTCTAGTACTCGTATATTCTACAAATCGTTGAAATATACACGGAACGTCCACCCCAATGCTCAAGAACAGACGCGTTTATGAATTCAAATAAGTCTGCAGACAAGATGTGGTTCGACTATATACAATGGATGGGCCTCAAAAACCTCATTTACTGTTGCTTGTGGTTTTTTTAGCTCGTAAATATTTTTAGGAACCAGGAGTGAAGAATATTAAAAAAAAGAACAAACAAACGCTTTGTATTAAATTATGCCAACACTGATCACACTTCAATTAGTAATTTAACCAAATTATAATCGACATCAAAGGTAACCGTTAATTAGAATTATCGACCGAGTAACATAACGAGCAGAGAGAACCTATCCGTTCGAGTGCTGACCGGCCAATGCGCCTGCCACTCGCCGATCAACGGTATTTATGACAATCAGCTGTGACGTCACGAACTTAGTCTATGACAACAGCTGTGACGTTACGAACTTAGTCACAAAAATAATTAATTTAATCTCGTAGATCCAACAATATATATTATCAGTTAAATATCTATACTTTGATACTTATATAATAATTTAAAATATTTTTTGTATACACAACATTTCCGATGCTCACCCTCGATTCAGTATTCAAATGACGTTCCGCGTATAACAGGTGTTATACACAGAAGTATACGTGTATCAAAGGCATGGGTTGTTGCGTAATGGTTTATTTTACTAATTTAATATATTTCTAAAGTATAGATTATAATTTATTATATAAAATATTGTTTCTTACTTCTTCGTCGTACTACTTTGACTGTGTAAAATCGCATACTCTTCCGTTCGTGTAATTGTCGTAAAACTCATTTCTACACTTTTTGCTTCACGTATTAATATTGTAATAATAGAGCAGTGAAAGCAAATACAGCAAGGCGCTTGATGCTTCCCACTTCCAATGGTTTTGGGTCAAATCCCAAGCACACACCAGGATTTTGAATAATCAAGAATCAAATGTTTTTATTCATTATAAGGTATACACTCAGTGAACGTCATATAAATTTCCATTAGTCAGTGTTCATAGGTTCTCTGGCCATGATATGACCGGGAGGAAAAGCCGGCGGAAAATAACTCCCAAGAAGGAAAACTTACTCCGCCACGCAGCGAAGAGAATTTATGTAAACAAACCGGTACCAGGGACGCCAAAATGATGACACAGTAAAAGTTACTCATTTTCGCGATTTTAACGTTTTTTTTATTCATATAACTTTAAGATTAAGCTGTATAGGTTATTATTATAGCACCTTACACTAGAATTACTTCAACAGCTGAAATATTATTGCGTTTAGACAAAGATGAAAAGAAATATCCTTATCAGAAGAGTTTTTTTTCAAATTCACTTTACCCTTCGCCGCCTGACGCCCTTGCGTCTGCGACTGGGGCAGCGGCTGCACCTGACGGTGCCCGGCGCACTTCTTCCCTTTATGCACCACCTTCGTCCACGCCTCCGTAATTGGCGGAGGTGCGGGAACGAAACGTTCCGTATCCTGGCCCTTTTTCTTCTTCCTGCTGTCCCCCGGGACTTTGGGGGCTGTGTCCGTCCTTATGGAGGCCCGGCCGGCCGTGGGACTGACGGGCTCAGCAGCCTTCTCGGCCGCCTGCCTCTTATCAGTCGCCAACGGCGGCCGGACCCTTTTCTCGGGGAGGAGCCTCCCGTCAAACGCGGCCAGACGGGCGTCCACGAAGAACGCCACGCTCTGCATGACCTTCCGGGAGATCTCCTCCACGAAATTGTCGG
>DWNJ01000576.1:0-14765 GCA_018250275.1 Udranomia eurus
CATGAATACTAGTTTATTTCTATTTATAAAAATAGGTTCTGCTAATTTTTTTCTTTTTATTATATATATCTAGATATATTATTATGTAAATGAAAATGAAAATTGCCTTATAAATAGAAATAAACTAGTATTCATGGACTTAACCTCACAGTACTATGATCTTTGACCTCACCTTTGAGTATAAACAGAAAAATATAAAAAAATATTTGATATTGATGTTTATAGCCAGAAATAACAATAAAAACGAAATGCGTACCGAATTTTGATGATATCACATCTAATGGGTAAAATTATAATAACAGCTCTATTCCTATATTTACTGTTTACCTGGTCTGGTTTACTGTCACAACACAACACTGTAATCTATTGACACTTTGAGGTTAGTTCACAAATAACTGCAAATTTATAATAACACTTGCACCAGTCATATTCTATCTAGAACCAAGTTAACACTGAAAATGTTTGCCTCATTAAAATATTTTTATTGCAATAAGTTGTTATAGACATTATAAACTTTAATAACTATTTCGACCTAGCATTATCAGCTGTTGAACTTTGTTGCAAGCACTATTTGTTTTCTTTTTCCTACTACGCTACGCTGACTTGGGCTCTACTCATTCATACGTCAAACATGGTTTCCAGCTAGTTAACACCATTCGCGCTAGATGGCACTATCACCAATTGTGTATAAACTTTAATTGATATAACATTTTTTACTCCCTATATCCCTGACGCTATTCGATTATGACTTTTATTATTTATAGTTGATGTTTTTATATGATCTGTGGCACAATGTGTGAATAAATTAGATATAACGTATGTCATGCCAAAGGCCCGGGTTTGATTCTGTGTCAATTAAAAATCTAAACAACCAATTTACATGTTTTCATTGGGCGATTTTGAACTTGTTTTCACATGAGCCCATCGCAGGAACGTTATTTCATTAAAGCAAACCTGCGCCGAATACTGTTACTATTAAAATAAAAAAAAACAAATCGTCAAATCTTTTTGCATACAATACGATGTAAAAATAGTAGGAATAGTTAATCTTCTATTATCTTAATTATAGTAGTTGTAAGGTAGTCAAATACGTACTTGGCAAAGTAGGTAGAACATAAATCACGTTTTTTTTATCGCTCGTAGGTATAATTTAATACACATTTATCATTAAGTGTATTCTAAAGTGAGGTATACGAATTTCAAAGAACTGAGATGATTTCTTACACAGAGATGAATCAACTTTACAGGATACGTGCTAATTTTACGAGCAAATAACAATAGTTGTTCATTTTCTAATAAGTTTAAAAATAGTTTTTTACCAAGAAACATCGGGACAATTGAGTATTGTCCTAGATCACTTGCTTTTAGCGGTTCGTCCGCATTGGCTCTATTGTTTATGGCTCCCACGAAAACTATCGTATGTCCAAAAATCAGAGTTAACAACAGGCCAAACGTAGTGTCACGCACCATACTCTTAATGTCGTACTTCTTCTAATTAAATATACCTGTATCTTATTTTAAAAACTATATTGATTACCCGTCTGAACAACCATTTAATCAAGGGTCATGGTGCATGTTAGCACATTTAGACTACCCTCCCGTAAACTCTAGCTCTACTTTACTCGTATATATAGCCGACAAGCTTTTGCTCGCGGCTCCGTCCGCGTGGAATTTGGTCTGTCACATAAAATTTCGTACCCGACTATTTTAAATAAATAATTACAATATTATTAACCATAAGGTACCTCAAAAATGCGAGGTGTCGAACTTCATAATTGACGAAAGTACCGTACAAACTATCATCCTCTCTCTTAGGGGGATGAGTACAGATGTCCAAAAAAAATGCACTTATTGTTCGACAGCTACAAAGAGTTCGCATACCAAGTTTTAACTTTCTGTCTTGAAAATTGCTGAATCTTCTATACAAACTTCCACCACCTACTTTAGGGGGCGGGGGAATAGGAAAAGACAAAAAGTAGCCTATGTTACTCTCCAGCCCTACAACTATCTCCACATAAAAAATCACGCCGATCCGTTGTTCCGTTTTGACGTGAAAGACCGACAAACAAACATACACACTTTCGCATTTATAATATTAGTTTAGTATATATGTTGTAGGAAAACCCGTAAAAAACAAGATATGTAGGCTAATGTAGTGTAGTATATGATGAACCACTCTCATATTTGCTCTTAAAATCAGCACGCTGCAAAGTTGAATCATCTTTGAGCTAAGAAATCATTTTTGTTTGAAATCCGAAAAACAGATAATTGTCACGTTTATGTTCTCCAAAATTGTTGTATTTAGCATTTTTAATATTATGACAATAACAAACATAACCACATCTTATCCAAATGTGGGAAGATCTTTATCCATGCATAAAAAACATGTGACGGCGATCGTTATTACGTTATTATTTTACGTTATCTAAGATATAAATGTTCTTTTAAAATATTACATAAAGAGACTTTAAGGTTTCAATTGGAAATTTCAAAATGGTGTGAAACATTACTTTTAAATGGATAGAGCATTCAAATGTTTGATTTACCACGTGACCTTTTGGAGATTCGGGTCAATTATGAACTTTCCAATCAATTTTCTATTAACATACAATGATATCGAAGCCTTATGAGTATGAGAATAATTAAAAATCGTTCCTGCGGCAACCTTTCCACCGAAATTGCTATTTTATTACGTGATTAGAAAAAATAAAAATGTTGCAATAATTTATTTTCTTTTTGCCAAGGGACGTTCACAATTTTCTTTTTAAAAGAATTTTATAGGTCAACAGGTTTCGCTAGTTACAATCAACCAACTACCTTAGTGCAAAAGGACCATTGTTGGTCGGCCTAGCTCGTTATTATTATTTATGTAATAAATGTCATGATACTTTCCTAAGGCTACATTTGACAAAACGAAAAATTTCTTGTGGCTAACCACGCGGCTAGTTAATCATTAAAAATTTCAACGATATGCCCTAGTTAAATAACATAAATGACTGAACACGCGACAATCACGTGGCCACCGTACGAAATTTTTCGTCTCGTCTCACTGTCGTCTATGGCTCCTGTTACATCCTCTACCTCTACTGGTTTTCCTCTCACTTACTAAGATGGAAAATCCTGATTAATTTACGGAAATGAAGCAGAGTCATGGTGGGTACGAGTATTTAGCGGCAATTATCATAAGATAGTACCATCAGATGAACTGCATGCTATCGCAGTGTTATAAAAATATGTAAATTCAACGACATAACAGATGGGCATAAACGTTTCAAAATAGGTATGTTGTGTGAAATGTAAAATCTCACTTAGCACGTACGTAATATATACAGTTGTTTCATTTTTTCACGGCTAAAACAATCTTATGAAATGTGAGTCAGGTAATTCGTCACCATAGTTTTCTAAATTATCCCACTTGTAAGATAATCGCCTCTTTGACGTAGCCACTTAATTGTAGGTACTGGCCATTTGTCTGGTGTAGATCATATCTCATTAGAATCTTCTTAAATTGAGGGCGTCAAGGTAATGTAGATATCAAGAAGATACTAGCTGAATAACGTTAGATAATAGTAATTCTCTTAAAGTATGGTCAAATACATGAATTACAAGATATCTATCCAGAATATTATTAAAAAGGTACTGATGAACGTCGAATAGAAACTTTTAAAGTATATACTGTTTTAAACAGCAACATACTCGAGATATTAAGAAATATATGCAAAAAGTTTAATCGTTTCACGGGAATGGTTTAACACTTCTACATTGTCTATTCTACGTCGTTGATGCTATGCTTTTAGTATATTCGACACGCGAGAATGAGCTATTTTATGTATTGCGCCCTTAATTCACGTATGATAATGAATTGGCATTTTCGTATCAACTTCGTGTTCACCTACAGACTATGGAATACGAGATAGAAACGATTACAGATTCACGTTGAAATACACCCTTCCTTGATTCAAGTTATACATGAATAACTCGGTATAATATCATAGTATGATAGGCATGTACTAGGTATTACTAAATACAAATCTATTTTCCTTATAATTTTGTAAACACCAGTCGAGGGGAACTTCGTCATATGAAAATTGGTAATAAGCCTTGTCTGCATGATATGAGTTGGATTATTATAGAGGTAACGCATTTGTGGTCCCCCTAAGAAAGCACTTCGAACCTATCTTGGGTTAATTACCGATGTCCTTGCAGCAGAGACTTATCATTAGTTAGACTGCATGCACGTTTGCTAGTTCAGCATTATAAAAACATAATTATCTCCATTGTAGTTACTCTGTGGTCCTCTGAATTGTGTGAAACCTAAAGCGGATACGGTTGCGTAACCTTACTAGATCGTAAAATTAGTTCTGACGCGTCCGTTGCTTCTTATTCTGCATCACGTAGTTATCAAACCATGAGCTATGGCTCGCCGGCTTAAAGAAAAAACCGATCGTAAATAATTTAAGTAAATCAACATATCTGTGCCCATAGATTAACATTTTTTCTTATTATCTTGTAATAGTATAGTCAAACAAACATGACTTAAATCTTCTTAAATTGTATCGACTAACATTACACCGCACTGACTAATGGATAGACCGATTTGGATGCAATTGTTGTTTTGGTAGCAAATTCACGTTCTGGTTCCTTAGTATCTAAAGCTGCATTTAAGTTCCTTACGCGAAATTGTTTCCTAGTATAGTGAGCGGAAATTATCTTTTCCATTAGAATTCCTATCGGTCATAATGACCTATTTTAGTGAGTAATCATTATGAAATCTCAGAAATACCCTCTCATCTCTCCCTTCCATTACTAGCATAAATCTTTGTTTACGTAAAAACTACGCGCGAATATACTTTATATTGGTACATTCCGTTACAATGTTTAATTTTTATGGATCGGAAGTAGCAAGCATGCAGCTATCTGATCTCAAGTTATCATTAACGATGTCAATAATGAATGATGCAGTGACTTCACTGGATGAGGATTATGGTTAACACAATATATAACAAAACAAAAACCCGAAAATATATTAAAATATCTTTTAGTTTGTTGCTTGGTTATACATTATTGACCTCCGCTATACAAATTAGTTGTAAGGAATAGAGTAAAATACCTCTCTTTATTCTCTCTAATATTATATTAATCTAACAAGTTGACCCGGCGCACTTCGTACCGCCTTCCCGTCCCGTCCCCGTCCTACAACATTTTCATTTATGAACCGATTTTTATGAAACCAACACTAAATGTTAAGTGAAACTTACTTGGAACAGCCGTTTCTGCGATTTTTTGGTTTCTATTCTTTAATAGAGACCCCTAATTTTTTTCTCTTAGATATCTTCCATTTATAGACAGCAATCACTTACATATATATGTATAGATGAATATATTCTTACAACGTACGAGAACGTTAAATACTTACAAACTACGTCAATAGTGCAATGGGGAAGCCACGAGCCACAAGCCTCTTACGTTTAAGCGTTTTGTTACCTACAATCGAATCTGTCGATGTAAATGTTCGTAGCAAGACTTAGAAACGAATCTTCATCATTGTTTGTTGCTTCATAATAATAAACTTTCCCACTACTCAGCGATAGATAGCGCTACCTGTACCTCGAAAAACTACGGGAGCACGTTTGTCACTTCCTTTCGCTGTTTGTACAAAATGACATGCTATTCTCAGGAAACGGATATAATATTATTCTTAGAAGTCTATAATATACTAAGTGTCTTGGCGCCCTATAAATCACCGATATGTGTAACAATGCAGGTATACTTTTCCCTTTGGTCGTATGCGTCAGTTCCGATGCATTTTTAATGAATGACATTTTAATAAACTGAGATGCTTATTTGACGCGTGTACGTGCGTGTTTCTATCCGTGAACTTAATTTCCGGTATTTCTGGAAAATACGGACAATGTCATTTAGGAACATAAAAAGTATATGTACCAATGTCAGACACGGTTCTAAATAACCGCGTATCAATTTTCAATTCGTTTAGACGTTCTTTTGCGTGCGTGAGTTTTCAAGTGAAAAACATACAAATTGTCACATACAGATAATATGACTAGGATAATGTTTCTTGTGTTCTTGGAAGTAAGTATGTAATTTTTCCTTACAATTATGTTGGCTGGGGAAGTGCTTATAGATCACGCCACCTACGCTGTCAATCATGATGGAAATTTTGCAATATGATTGCTGTATAATTAGTTAAGTATTTTATAGACGTAAGGTCACTGATACTGAGCGTTAAATACATTCAACCTTCTGTAGTTGAAAGTATATAGAAAATGGTCTGAATGAATGAATGAGTGAAGATTATTTCCAAAACCATACAATACCCAATCATGAATGTAAAAAACCATACGACACAATTTTATTATTATACATAAAATGGTATACCATGAACCATGGTATACAATATGATACACTTGTGAGTATATTATTATACACACAGAATATAATATAAATATAAATATAATAGAAAAATAATGCATTTTAAAATAATTAGACATAATTAAACATTACAATAATTAGAAAATAGCTTCAACCTATACCTTCGCCCTGTCGGAAAAATAAGAAAATAATAGCATTTGAAATAATAAACACGCGCGAACTTTGTACGAATTATCTATGCGTCTTAAATACTTCAATTTTTACATCGATTTAAAACATAGTGTATATTATGTTCTTAACATATAGTTTTTATTGAATAATAATAATTTATTGAGTTTTACAACCGAAGCCTCACCTCACCTCAGCACCTCATCAGGTGCCAATTTTTATCCTAATTTTAAATAAAAATTATATAGTTTATTTATCGTTAAGTAAATGTTTAAATTTCGTCTTTTATTTAGTATAGCTTATTGATTGACAAGCGACCTTTGAACTTTTGCATGTTTTGCATGAAACAAATTGGCAAAAATACCGGTACTCTATGTAGTGTCAGAGATTAAAATCAAGCAGTAATACATCTGGCATGTAAGATGTGATCCATTCATCATTGCTTGGTTTCTGCACCGTTACTCCTGTCTGTGGACATGTACTTCGACTTCGACCGACATCATAATTATGTACAGAGCAACTCGCGGAAAGAGGCGAATTAAGAAACGCACAAAAATGGCTAGCGCCGTAACCCTTTTATATGACGATGAGGAGAAGACCTGGAGCATACTCCACCACGCTGCTCCAACGCGTGTTGACGGAAATACTGGTTAGCGGTCGATCAGTATGTCGGGTGCTATAAAGATGGTAGAACCTTTTACGGTTCGACTCCGGAGGCACCACCGTCACACCTACTTCTGCCTTATAACAGCAGTGTTCTTGCTGCTGTGTTCTGGTTAGAAGGTTGTGGCCAGGGAGACATACTTAACCGAGGCGTTCCAGCTAAGTCCTAAGGCGTAGCAATGTATTTGTGGTCGACCTAAGAAAGAACTTCGATCCTGTCTTGGGTTGATTACAGATGTCCATGGGCGGAAATAACCACTTACCATTAGGTGGACATGCTCGTTAGCTACCTCCAAGTTATAAAAAAAAACCCCAAATGGAATTCGACGATGTTTAACGATATCGACGGCCATCTGTCGATAACAACCACGACCGATAGCTTAACAATATAGTTATTGACCGCGCCCGACTTTGCTTTACGTGTCCTATCGCATGTGATGCAATGCTTGTATACAAGCCGCGAGGCTATGCGCATTTCGGAGATAAATTACTTACAGGAAAATGTGTTTTATAATAATCTATAGAAGTATGTTATCATTAGTAGGAGGACAATTTTACGGAAGGATCTTAGACGACATAAATGATAATAGATCTGTGCTATTAGTCATATTGTCGCTATTAAAATCCAACGTCTGTTATAAGATTGATGTCAGTCGGGTAATATCAAATATGCACATATATAACAAATGCTATACGCGACTGGCTTTTTTTAGTGTCCAGGCACGTAAATAAGTCACGTAAAGATTTTTTTTAATAAGTATTAGGGCTGCTCGTATATGACATAATATGTTATCTTTTATTCAGGATACTAACTCTTGTTGCAATTAATATAATTGACGGTGCTTAAGGTGGGATATCATGTCGATATGTTATATTTCCGCTTTTTGTCATTTTTAATATATTCCGTATTTTATATATTACATTATGTACTGTACATTAAACTTCTATCGTATAACAAGTAAATAACGTACAGCGTTTTCAATAGGACGAACAGATTTTTTTCATAAGTTTAATGTGACAAACCAGCATGCAATCTCCCAGTTCGGTTGACCAACCAGTGCATAAGTAAGTTGACAAGTCATACAATTCGTGCATTCGCTATATACATTTCCGAACATGAGAGATAGCACGGACGGCTCTGAGTTTAAAGAAACAGCTTACGCTTACTAGTAAGGAGTTGTAATAAATATGCGCTTTAACACATTCTACGTACGTACGTACGTATCTACGAACTAAGTCTACCAGAGAATACAATCTGAGCTACTCTGTGCTCGTTTCCGGATGTAATTTTTTTCAGATGAGTCTCAGTTTGCGCCATGCGTCAGTGTCGGATCAAATTTTTTGCCACTTTTTGCGCGCCGACTCGTGTTAGTAAAAGTAAATGCTATTTATTATAATGATTTAACGAAAAGATTATAATATCTACCGCATACAGCCAGAGCAATATCTAATAGTAGGACTTTTTGTTAACTTGTTCGCGTTTCGTCAATTTTACACGAGAAGTAGTACTTATTACTACAAAAATAATGCAGACTGGAGTGCCGAATGTCTAATTAACCAAAGCCTACGTTAAAAACGTTTCAATAAAGGTTTACTTACACTTTAACGAGTAAACTCAGCTAAACCCAAGAATTTGTAAACCATTAATTTTTGTATAGTGAGGTTATGCAGTGGTTCTATGGTTGTAGTCATAGAAAAGAGAGGCTAAATATAATGACAACATAGGCGGGACAGACGGGTCATATGCCCTAAACGCGCAATGGGATCAAACGCTCATATGCGATCGCATCATAATACCTGGCGTCTAAAATCGCAGTTGACACATCTCCCAAGTGAAAATTAAAACAATTAAAAATGTGTCTTGTTGCGTTATTGCTATTCAGTTAACTAACTATTCCTTTCTCTATGCTTGTAATTTTGAATGTCAATTGTTTTTAAGTATGCCATAACACTTTATACGTCCGATTTTTTATTAGTAATTCGTGGTCGTTAGATTAATTAATAATACATACACGCTTTAAACGGAAGTTTTACCTACTTACCTACATACTTTTGATTACAATTAAATGCTAATTGACAGTTTCGATAACACGTGCTCACGCATGTGATCTTTATAAAAACTGTATCAAATTAAATTTAAACTACACATATGACCGAATTAGCCGAAAGTAGGAGAATCTTGAGTTTTAATATCTTATATTTAACGGTTTCCCAGAACCAAATTCGCGCTTTATCTGCACTATCCTTAATTTATCTAATCGTAGCATTAAAGTGATAGAACATATCGTGATTCGACTTTGGAGGCACTACACCTATTTCTGCCTTATACAAGTAGTGTTCTGGGATCAAAGGTGTGGTAAGGGAGACATACTTAACGGAAGCCTTCCAACTTAGTCCTCAGGTGTAGCAACGCATTTGTTGTCGACCTAAGAAGGAACTTTTATCCTGTCTTACATTGATTACACATATCCATGGGCGGCAGTGACGACTTATAATGTGATAAAAAGCATAATATCTCCTCTTTCGAGCTGGGAGTTCGAAGCTGAAAGCTGGAAGCTCGTAAATACTCGTACATCATTATTTAGGAATTACGTAGGAGTCTCAACAACAAATGGACATTCAGTATGTAAAACTTTTGTTTGAACGTGAATTACTTAAGTTTATATTGGATTGGGGAGATACTAGAAACTGTTATACATCCTAATGCAGCAGCAACACATATACATACCAGATAATATAACAGATAAAATCTCAGGCCTATTTAAAAGCATATTTATACAACCTCAGATAAGATGTGTCGTGGACCTCTATGGCCCACAATGACCATCATATATTGATTACAACGCTCGTTTGCTGCAGTCACGACATTAAAATGGACAAATCAAATATCGCACGTAAGAACGAATCGACCGGGAAAAGAAACAGAAGAAAAAAATTCACGACAAAAAGTAGTCGGAAGCTATTCTAGGTAGGCTTTGCTGCTCGGGTTGAAGGTCGGCTATGATTCAGTTTTTCGTTTATAACGTGGCGCCTCTTTTTGTGTCCACATGATTTGTAATCTATTTTTAATCTACTGAATTTATATAATTACCAGTGATTATTCGCTATGAGTAAGGGCTTAATAAAAAGTTACATGTGTGGGTAAAGAGGAGGGGCATTTTAGGCTTAGACATACTTAGGAATGCAATTGTTCTATTTAAAAACGTACGTTAAAAAAACGTTCATGTGGATGTAATGTGAGGATCCTATATTAAATTGTGCAAGTGTACTCATACTTGGTATATAAATGATAGCTTAAAGCACACAACTTTAATAGATGGCGGTAGCGTAGCGTAATAAAGTATCTATTTCTACTTCGCGCGTCAAACGTTTGAAAAACAAACACGAGTTTGTAATAAATTTTATGTGAACACATTCCTGACTGGGTAACAGACACATTCTTTTACCGATGTTTATTACTTAGTATGCCGTTTCAACTTGCCAGAGTTTTGCATCAAAGATTGCGGAAACGGCAGTAAAATTTTTATCGATTAGAAGAAATGGAGTATTGCTGAATAACAAGTAACATCTGGACTTTATTTGTCGCCTTTGGAGCTTTTATTGAAGCATGAGCCTTTATTCCATCTGTCCGCTTCGCTCCGTTAAAAGTTGAGTATTTAAAGATTGTATTTATTATAATTCAATTTTACATGGAATTATTGATTATTACTGTTACTATTTGGCTCAGATCCCCTTCTAATAAAATAATATTTAAATGTATACTCACTAATATTCGTATATGGCTGTGTAATCTTTTACTTGGCCTTAAATATTTTTTTCTATTAGAGTTATCGCTACGATTTAATGTTCAGTTTGTGTGACAACTTATCTTATCGACTGGATAGTTATTCCCACTTATTAAATCCACCAAAAGGTGTTGTGCAAAAGTTATAAACATACCTCCTCCGTGAAAAGTTTTATTAAGTTCGGCATAATCTGTTAAACCATAAGTAAATACTCTGTATTTCTCTCTTCGCTACGTGCTGCAACCGTGAAAGCTACTAACATTGATCGTCAATAGGATGGTTTTGTTTGTATTCGTTCTAAGTGCAAACAGCCTTTTGTCCAATGTCACATACAAGTGCTACTGCTGAACAGTTGTTTACTTTCCGACTCTTATCGGAACACTTCAATAACTATTGGGTTAACACGCACGTGCCGACACATACTTTCTGTTATGCGTACATTGCTGGTCACACCTATAATGCGTTAGAATGGTGCATTTAAAAAGAGTAATGGAGAAGTGGCGATGAATTAGGATCGTGAGTTTTCTGGAACACGCATTGCAGTCGGCCGCAGACTGCGCGTCGACTGGTTACGCCCCCGTTTTACGCCATATTACTGTCAGCCGAATTTATTTCTTATTTTATTGCGTTTGAGTCTATAATCGGGGTCGTAGACGCGGTCCCCCGAATAGACCATAAATGTCACAATGTTTGCATAAGAGCTGGATGTTTAGTTTAGATCGGTTCCATGTAAAATAGACACAGGACATTCCTTGCAGTGTCCTCGTCTTCAAAGAAGCCGATGTAGTGAGTCTTATGATAAGGTTGCGTGTTTAGTTATTGAAGTGAAAACGTTTATAGCGGCGTTTGGTAGAGGAAAATTTTAATGGGTTGGTGATCAACATGCTTATGACACGAAAAATAAACACATCATCTTTGTGTAGAGTCCAAGAAGAAACTCCAAACTTTTGTTGAATTACAAAAGAACGATTCAAGTAAGAACAGTTTCGGCGGGCAACTTCCGGGCCGTTCGTTATAAAAAACGACACGTTATTAATTATGTACTACTCATGTTGCGGTGAACATTCAGTTTTTGTTTTTTTAATCTGGTCCGATTCAAAGAACAGGCAATACCGGCGCGCGCAGACGATGACGTAAAATCTTGCGCCGAATGATTAAAAAAAAGTTCTCGAGAAAAAGTTCTCGAAAGATACCTTTGACTGATCACCAGGTATCACGGTAAATTTCATCTGCATTGTTATAATTATTTAGCGTTCAAGAATGCGTCTTATTGGGTTGGCAATACATTCCAATATTGCAATGACGCGAGATCTATTTATAGATAATCTATGATTTAATTTTGACAGCTCTGACTGGCGCCAGCGTTTCAATTGTTTTATACTTTTCTAGTGACGCATTGGAATAAAATTTTATAACAGTTATTGACATTGTATCAATAAAAGAACTTCTGTTATAATTCTTATTGGCAAATCGTTAAAATGGAAGCTAATTGACGACATTTTGACGTGATAACGTCTTATAAATCGATGAACGCCGGCTACACGCACGAAAAAGTGTCACGTTCCGCGTGCAAGCAAGAGCGCGGAACAAGTGATGGAGAGGCACGATCATACAACACATAAGCCTTATGAAGTTATCACCTAAAATTATAGTCCGTAAACCTACTTTATAGACAATGCAATTTCACACTTGAACGCCTAATATTAAAAAATAAGATATTGCGATATTTTTTTATATAAGAGGCAAGTGTCTCAGAAATTAAACTTTTTTCCGTCATGCGCACTCGACGGTACACATCTATCATTTTATTTATAAATACTACTGTACTATCAATCAATATCTACCTACCTGAGAGCATAATGGGCGTGGGCACGAAATTCTTTCTCTAATTAGCACTCCGAAAGCAACAGTCTACGAATCTTACATCAGACTTCTACGAGAACGCTTCGCTAGGGAACGCCAAATACAGATCTTTTTAGATATTAATGTAATTTCTATATCACTAAGAACTTTTATATCTCCGGCTCTATATAAAGTCAACACAGAACATAATATTTTACTTTATGCTATGATTCATATTTAAACTTATGATAAATCTGAACATCATACAATTTCGTCAATTTTAATGTACCACTTCGTATAGATTTATTTTGTATGTCATTAAAAATTTGTGCATAACAACCGCCTTATGATTTATGTTCAATATAAAATTGGATTATGCCGTATCTTCCTTTTCGTCTTCTTTACGTTATTCATTAACTATAATATTATGATTTTGCTAAAGGTTGGGTCACTTTAGTGCTAAAAGACTCACATTATCCCTTATATTTAATTATGGATGAGTAAGAATTATTTCTATGATAATAAGTACATTATTGCATGTTTGATCATATAGCCAAGCAAAGAGTAACAAAATGGTATGCAATATTATACGAGTATATTCATATTGGAGATGATCAATGTTTCTTAGGCGTCTTTATTTTATACATGTTGAGCACGCTCAAATTGTGTACGTGGACGTCGTTATACGAGTACATATTGGAGATGATCAATGATTCTGCTTAGACCTCGATTATCTATTCATATTGAACATGCTCAAAGTTTTACTTAGCAATATATATTTATAGCTAGGAACCGCGCAGTCTTGTGTACATCAGTGGGCGCTCGCCCAACGTCTCATTAACACTGCACCAACAGCAACTGTCGGAGATTCTTACATCAGCTACGCCCATGACCTCCGCACCAGTCCGCCTATCGCTTGTAACATGACGCCGGCGCACACCTTGTTGCGTCACATACACGTGGTCGACATGAAAACAGACGTTTAACTCAATTCTGTCCTAGATAGTTTATTGGATATTTTTGCAACATTTAAGTAGCATACGTGCTTGCAGTCCACCTGATGGTAAGGGGTCACCCCCGCCCACGGGCATCAGTAATCAACCCAAAACAGGAATTCTTATCTGGACTCTAACGAGGATTTAATGGACTAAACAGGATCCCAGAGCTACATCCTGAAAATTAAGAACTGTTTTATAGCCCCTTAGAAAATTGTATTCTAATATTCTATAGCTATATTACTAAACACAGACTTTTAATATCTACTATATTAAATGGAATTAAAATGGGTTTTTATTGTGAGTAATTTATATTGCCCCAGACAAAAACTTTAACAAATCATAGCTTAACTCATCATAAGAGAATTTCCTTCGAGAAATATATTACGTATTATGTTAAGAACTCAAAAGAAAGATGTTTTTGTGATTTATCTAACTTTACATACTCGTATCACTCTTTTTTACGCGGGGAAAACCTTTCAAAGGTACCCGATACCGTGAGAGCGATACCGGGCTATATGGGATGTTCATCCACAAAACCATTCGGTGGCCATCTACTGCTTTGTGGGTGGGTATCCAAGAACTTCGAGGATTTTTCTCTCTGGTTATTAGCTAGCACGACGGTTCGAGCTCCCAGTTTTACCGCCCCGACTCCGAAAGCCCTTTATAGTCCCCTCTTACGACACGCAGGAGACACAACTGCAACTACAGAAACCAATACTCGTATTATCCTGTCATCTTGTTCGTCTACAATGTATTTTAATTTATCTTTTTAGAATTTCCAGAAAAATCTTTTTTACAACTGGGATGGAGCAAACGAGCATGCAGTCCACCTATAGTAAGTAGTCACTGCCACCCATGGACATCTGTAATCAACCCAAGACGGGATCGAAGTTCTTTCTTACGTAGACCACAAATGAGT
>DWNJ01000577.1:0-14740 GCA_018250275.1 Udranomia eurus
AAATAAATATCAATTATATTTTTTTGTACATTTATATTAAATATGACATAAATAAAACCTACGTTTACTGGATTTTTAAAAGTAGTTTAGTTTTAATATACGTTAGTGTATGCAAGACTTTTTTTTTATTTGATGCATGTACATAAGCCTGTCGCTGTGTTCTATTTCTATGATAGAAGTTATTCAAAAAACAAAAACAAAACCGGTATAATATCAAAAAAATTGATTACACACAATGTTGTTGTACTATAGATAAAATACTGAGCCAAATGCTTACCATTTTAAATTTACATAACAGTTGATTATACTCTTTTCAATATCCAATATAGTTTACATGGTTTAAAACAAAAAAAAATCAGTACATTTAACATCTAAATAGTATAATATCCCATTAAGTTGTGCCAATTACACGTAAATCAATAGTAACGCATAACGGTGGGAATAAACATTGAATAATGTTATTTTTTAGCACAACCTGCAAGAATCTTGCGAAAAGATTTTATTTTGTCTTAATTTTTACTGAATTTATTATTATATTTTTCATTAACGAGCTTTTGATTACCTTATAAACGATTTCGAATTAATATGTAGGCACTATCGGTAACTACAATCGTCCGTCTTTCCATCGCTCGAAACCGGTATTTGGTATTGTACTAAGTATTAATAAAATGATTGGACATAAGCCAATCACTTAATATTTGCATAAATTATGAAAATAGTGCAGGTTTTTTTCATCTGTCTCTATTTTCGGAACTATGTTCGTCATCTTCAAAATCGTCATCACTGGCGGCCGAGTCGTTGGTTATTGCTTGTGCTATCAATCCAGTGATGCCAGTGTCATTTCGCTTTCTTCTGAAGAAATTATAAACGTACTCCTCTAACGTGTCCTCATCGAAAGGCAATAAATCTTCGAGGTCAATTTGTCGCTTGGTGCGGTTTTCTTTAGTGTATTTAATGATTGACGAATAATTATTTTCTCCGCTATCTACAATACCTTTTCTATAAATCTCTACGGGGACATCGCTGCCGTCGCTGACGTCGTACTTTATACCAATATCCGTTTCCTGTATTTCAATTGAACCCAGTCCGTCGTTGATTAATGATTTTAAATTTTTGGCTCGTCCAGCTCTGTGCATATCTGTTTTCTCTATTGGTTTATTGTGTTTCTGTTTGATAGGATGCAAATGTTTTACTTCATTCGTTTCGTTTAATCTCGGTATTTCATTATTAGAAATACTCGCTGGAGCTTTAGTTTTTGATCCGTAAGTTTTAACCTTAGAATGGCCTTGTATAATTAAGTACATCGGTATTGAAGGTGCTTCAGTAGTTGTTTTGTCCTGTGACACATTTAAATCAGATGCAGTTGTTGGCAATGGTGTCGTGAAACGCATGTGTAAATAGGGGTCGTGTGTGAAAGTTGCGGGTTTATCATGAATCAAATTATTGACAGTATGAGGATTCACATGAACTGGCTGATGATGCATAATAGTCGTACTTTCTGATTTACTATATGGTGGTGGTTGCATTGTTTGCATCACTTCTAGCCTCATCACATCGTCAGTTGTAGGGTGGTCTTTAAAAACCTGTACTGTTTCTGAAGCATGAGCGTAGAGGTGGTCTTGTGGTCTATTGGAATCGGGTATCATTGGCATAGACATCATTGGACTCAACATATCAACCATATGTGGTTTTATTTTGACATCGGGTGCAGGAGTTGGGAGAAATATGTACTTTTCCGTCGTAGTATCTTCGTAATACGTTTGGGTTTCTGGTAGTGTATACGAGGTAGTTTCTTCAAATGGCACTGTTACTTGTGGGCTGGGCGTTGTTGATGCCTTTGGGGGCACAGCGGTTGGAACAAATGTTGGCAAAAGCATAGATACGGGAGTCGCTCTTGGAGGGGGTGATTCGGATAACATTGGTTTGTAAAATGAATAAGGCTCTTTAACCACTTCTTTTTTGTGATCACTAAATATCAAATTATGGGTATCGTTAATGATTAGATCTTTTTCGAAAGGTGTAGTTGGCCCCCAACCTGCGTAATCACTACTTATAGCATTGTCAGGCAACGATTGATTATAATTGTACAGCCACTTTTGGTTCGTCGTAGATGATTGATAAATTAAATTTGCCTCCTGAAGAGTATAAGAAGTCATAATATTCGGTGTCGTAGTATCTCTTGTTTCCTGAACTGTATCAATAACTTTTGTCGGAGGAGTAGGGGAGAGTATTTTTTCTTCTGTTAGAATATACAGAGGAGGTTTATGTCCGGGCGGTGGTGGTGGCGGTGGCACAAGTATAGTCATGGGATAGTGTTCGTTAAATTTATACGTAAAGTCATCATACTTTGAAGGTGGGGGTCGATGATGTTTTCTCGGCGGGGCAGGGGGTCGAGAGACTACACTTGGCTTGCGAGAAGAGACCCCCAGCATTAACACTTCAGATTTGCGTTCAGGATAGTGTTCACGTTCTAGACGAGTTTCGTCGGCCCAATAATGTACCCGTTCCAGTACTGGCGGCTCATAGTCGTATGTCGGGTCGTTACGTAGTGGGTCTCCTCGCCCCGTCAGGGGTTTCCATTGATCAAAATCCATTCGAGGAGAAAAAATTGAAGCATAGTTACTAGGGCTCGAATTTTCTACTGCATCTGTAATAGGTAATGAATACGCATAGTTTTTAGTACAATACAATCATGCGACATTGCAATCGTTTAGAAATATCTCAAGAATTGCATTAGAATTAATTTAGAAACATACCATATGAAATGGGCTCCGATGAAACGAGATGTAGTAGCCAAACTAGTAATGTATTCCACGTTCCACTGGTTCTCTGTAAATATTTTAAAATATCAATTTATCAATATTACGAATGTATCTACAGAATTTGATGTAAAAGAGAGAGAGGTATAAATGTTGCTTTAACGAGAACAGATCTGACATTAATATTTGTACTTGAGAAACAAAAACCTGGTTCGGTATACCCAAAGTTCAATTAACGTGTCTGAAGTATGAATTCGGAACCCAAATAAGATATTGTGGTCTTATTTTTAAACGACTGGTATTCGAATTTTCGCAGCGGTTTTCATATAATTAGAGCAGTTGTGGGTTGTCAGATATTTTTTGGACTGGCCGGTCGCTCGTTAAAATACCAGGCGGCCTGGTAGGAAGAAAGACGAGCTAATTTAATATTATAACCATCCTCCTTGTTTATGGTCTGACCTCGATGGCTCCTTATGGAAAAAACGTAGATATTGCTCGCTGGATAATGATTGAATAAGTGTGTTAACGAGGAGAACGCCCTCAGGCTGAAGTAATAACGCTTCAGCGTACATTGTTGTCGGTACGAATACTTCATAAATATTTTATAATATGTTATTAGTGCACACAGTGTGTTTTCTGAAACGGGTTTTTTTTATTTTTTTTGTGTTCTTATTTCTTTATATTATTTACAACCGTTTAGACATTATAGTTGGAATTCTGGAAACTGAGACCACCGTATAGTTCGATAATTCTACCAATTCAAACCTATAAATAGAACAAAATAAAACATTGCCGTTATAAGGTAGAGAGGTGGCGGTAGAGCTGTTATAGGGTATTAGTAAATGTAACAGTGGTGCTGCAGCCACGCTCTACCGTCTTAAAAATTGTCAGCTCCTACGTAAACTATCGTATTTCCAAAAGTAGTGTAGAGGAGTACAGTGTTTCTTTTCCATTCCCTTGATTTTGTAGCTTTTGTTGATTTTATGATGAATCAATACTTTCTTCATATAATAAATACATTTTATTTGAAAAACAACTAACTAAATCAAGAGAAAGTTGCTTAACAGTACTTTAGACTGCTCTTCTGTACTCTACTTTTTGGACATACTATAGTTTACGTGGCAGCCGTCATAATATAGCTATCTAGTCATTCTCTACGTATAACATGAGTTGAGTATGAACCATAGATTAGAACACCAGGATACGGCATGCAGCAGTGAAAGCAGCGCGTGCGCCGAATCACTAACTCCGACGTTACATGACGGGAATCGGGCTGTGTCTCTTTGCATCTAATTTGCCCTCTTCAAATGTCCTTTCACTAGCTTATATCACAGTCTCTGTGTTATATGAACAATGATTAGGGAATTTAGATTACGTTTATACTTTAAAGTAATTCTACATTACGTATGTTGAAGCAAAATTTTCATGTCTTGGAAGGTATTTTGTAACTCTGAATAAAATTGTGTTAACGTAGGAGAAACCGGATGGAATAAGAATAATTTTAGACACTTAGGAATCCTAGAATAACAATTCACTACTCTACATATTATATAACAATGATAAATACAATAACTTATACACCATGGTTATTGATATTCTGTCCATAAATTATTTTGTGTAAGACCTAATTTGACTCGATAAAGTATACTATTTAATTTTATGTATCTAAAAAGGACAAAGATCCCGATACGTGAGGTTGTTTCTAGCTCAAACGTTTTATTATAATTTATCTAATTACGGTATTAATTAATAACAATTACATAACCGTACCACCATAATTCATGTGTTCTTACATAGAGTTCCTGATTTATTATATCCCTGTTCTATACATCTCTATAGTCAAATAAATACATAACTGTGTTCGAACAGACTATAATTTTCACCATTTAACGAGCAGTTTGTGACAGAATCGATAAATTCATTAAGAAAGGCGTTAGTGCTAGTAAAACTATAGGATCGTGTTAGGTACAATGGTTAATAAATTGAGAAATGGAAAGTCGGCGGCGGTTCGTTCAAATGTTTGCTGAACGTGTGGATTAAATGAGCGGACGCACAGGTAACGCGTGTACTTGGTACTTGCAGCAATGTGCTTGACACTCTCACAGTATTATTTATCACTAGCTGCCCCTAACGCACTTGGTACCGCCTCCCCGTCCGCGTCTCACAACATTTTTATTTATGAACCGATTTTTATGAAATGCTAAATGTTAGAATCGACAATAATACATCAGTAAAAACCGCATACAACTCGAATAAGCCGTTTATGAGATTAGCGTCAAACAGACAAAAACTTCTAAAAATCGTTGTTTGGATTCTATTCTTTAAATAAAGACCCCTAATATCTTCCATGTACAAACAGCAATCACTTACAGATATGTTCCATAATATAAAATAACCAAAAAGAGCACACCGTTTTATCCCTACTCAATTGCTACCGTAATCGACTGAAGTTACTTATCATTTAATATTCTAAAACATAGATATACAATAACCAATAAGTACTAAAAAGTAGGCACACTGTATCTTTATCACTGCTTAATTTGATGCAACGTGTAAAATAATTATAGGTAATTATAATTATAGGTGACACAATTTTTAAAGATTCTTAATAATAACTCGATATCAGAGTCATTCAATGTCAAACGATGGGTAAACGACGAAGGTTTCTGGAAAATTTGTGTATTGCTTGGGATACAACTTGACAATGGAATAACATAAAACTGCTTCCGAACCTGTATCCGACACTGATTCCGTTAGGTCTCGAGCAGGCGGCCGTGTACATACAATAATGTACATAATATGTGCCTACTTACACCCTGAGGATTCAGTTTTCTTGTTCTCATTTCAAGTATGAACTCTGTTACATTGCGTGGTTTTGAAATTCACGCTTAATCCTTGGTACCTAATACATATTTCCAATAAATCATCGCATAATAAAACAATTTAAATATACAAAATTATTAAAATATATTTCTAACTATACTTTACAAGATCTTCATTTCATACTCGTACTTCGTACTTAATATATAATTACAATTATATATTAAGTATTGAACATATATTACTTGAATATATATATATTCAATTGATTCAATTGCTGTTGAAATTTCCATAAAATTATTTTTTTGATATCATTCTTCATTCATTTCTTTTTTGATTCATTCTTAGTAAAATAATAATATTTTTTTAACTAAAATTGTTCTTTACAAACCTCATTATAATTATCATTTTCAATGTATTTCTATAGTGAGTTAATATAGCCTATATTCGTTATTTACATAATAATTTTTGTTTCTAAACCTGTGAATTATTTTTGTTTCCAAAGGACATGATATGTATTATAAGAAATAAATTAAGCATGAATTGGATGCATCGCCATCAGCATTATCAAGGGATTTAGTATACTAGATTTTCACTCAGAGTGCCTGAACTTCGTTTTATCCCTGCACTTGTAATGTGTGCATTTAAGAAAAACGTGAAATTCAATAGCCAATGTGGTCTTATCCTATACATTACTTAAAGCCCTAAGCCTTGAGACCAATGGGACAGTAATGGGTTCTTGTTAACGTTGAAAGTAATAACGTAATTACAGTTACAGGCACATTACAATACGGATTGCCAAATACAATTTTATTTAAATGTTATGATAACGCCCGTCTAGACAACGCTTGTACATCGGAATATTTAACAAGCTTTTGCGTGAATAATAAATAATTATTCACGCACTCCAAAAACTGGTACCTATCTATTTACTTGGCAGTGAAAGTTTTTGAAGCATTTATTTATAAAACTTGGAATTGAGATGCGAGAGTCGACCGCGGGGACCAAGGCGTGGGAACGCTCGCTAGCAGACGGAGTGGCGCCACGGGCTATTTGACGCCCACTACAAGATATGAATATTATACATGTGATAACGAATCAACGCGCGAAAAATTACTACACTTGATTTTTGCTCAATGTGTCTCGCACCAGCATAATTCTTGTATAGTTCAATAAATAACGTGCCTGAGCTTCGTCACTGTCAATATATACGATAACACCGACGATATATGATTATTAATTTTTTTGGTTACGTCTCTGTCTCTACCTAGTATTTTTCTTCTGTGCAGAGACAACAGGATTTTGAAAGACCGTTGGCTGGATGAAGGAACTATACTGGACGAATACCCAACTATTATGAAATGTTTAAGGACTGTTGACTCCCCAGCACCCATAAATATGTACCTAAATTTAAATTGAGTTACTAGGAGATGTTTAAAACCGCATCAAAATTAATAATATGTGTAACATTCTCGGTATGCAGACAACACGGTTTTAGATCGATACAATTCCGTCAACACGAGTAAAAAGGATTTGATCCAATATACGCGTAAGCATGATTGGAAACGCGTGGACAGGACTTTTGCGATAAGACATACGCCTAAATGTCGGATGTGTAGGAAGTGACTTACAGGATTGCATGATTGATGTCTTCGAGACGTATCCCTTTACAGGGCTACCCATACATGGTAAAGACAAGCTAAGATTTATTTCAATTACACAATATTTACTTATTGTACTTACTATTATACCGTAATAAGTATAAGACACCTGTTATGTTCTGTGAACCGCAAGTACCTACCAGATATTATCATCGATCTATTAACATAATATATCATGATTATCATAACGACAGTTATGCTCTGAAGGTTGCAAGAAGTACTGACCTAGTAAAATAATGTTACACACCGCTACAAACTAATTTATAGTTAATTAAAACAGAGTAGAAGTTAGTTTCAAAAATATAAAAGTTTAATGTAATAACATAAGTAACAACAGTAGAAGTTTCATATGTCTAAGAACTAAAGTTGTAAACTTCTTACAGAATATTCTGACCATTATATGATTGCCATTTTGATGATAATAAATTGGCCGACCTCAAAATTTGGGTCGAGCGCTGATTTGATATATTAAATCCAGGGAAATCGTATAACTAATGGTGTTGACGCGCGACAACGCAGACAACGGACGCGTGGGCTCATCTTTACCTTGGAGACGCGGACGGCTGGTCATCGACACGAAAACCATGTGAAAGTGTTAATATTTCTTTCCTTGAGCACCCATACTACCTTTAAACACTACACTATTGACAGGATTAATGAAATAAGGCTTATCGTACTCAAAAAACAGTGACGGACGCACGATAATGCCGGCATTTTTATCAACGGCGATATTTTAACTAAAAGCTTTTGTTAAAACCCCGAGCAATGGGGTCAAGATACGAAATATATTATTAGTCGCTGATATACATTGATGCACTAAAACAAAGAGATTATCATTATCTTATATAAATTATTGTAACTATGTAGGTATCATACGTACCCATTATTTGAGTATTTATATGAAGCGAATTGCATGATGAAGAGTAAGACGATCAACAACATAATAGAGCAGAAGTCTATTAAGCAAAATTTAAGACATAATATGTAGCTAGTTTTCAGTGGATTTTATATTAAGGATATAAATAACAGGTACACCAGTGGTGCCGTCACGGGTACCTGCGTATTCGAAAGTAATATCATTTACTTTAGCGGTGAAGGATAATCGCCAGCAAACCTCAATACCCTATTGCTCACGTCACAGAATTTTCTCAAAGGGGTGTTATTAAAACGAGCTCGAATATAGCCGCATACTATAGCGTATACTTATATTTTGAGAAGATATTATTACAATACGAAGAAGTAGTAATGAGTTAGCAGGACTGTCTTACCATTGGAATTATCAAATATCAAGCCTAATTAGTTTAAACCTACGGCTCGGCTACTAAATGAAATTTTACACACAATACTCAACTCTCATATATCATCCAAAATGTCTAAGGTAAAATAGCATCAAGTACAACACTTTTACACAGTACAGTAAATACAATTGCTTTTTTTACGATATATAAGATAAACAATTTAAAATATCAACAATACCTGTAGTTTATAAGTTTAATCTAGTATTACAGTACAATCTCAAATAATTTAGTCTTTTCATTTGGTATAGTAATTCATGCAATTGATAATCAATATTTCAATGATCGGCCTATAGCTTGTGGTGATATTTCATAAAAGTTTATAATAGCGCGTTGATGTCTTTTGTATAGCTATTTGGTGCAATGGCTTATTTATAAGCTCTACAGTGCTGTTGCGTACTTTAAAATTGTTTTAAAAATGTTTGTGTTATTTAATAAATGACAATTAAACACTAAATTTAAATAATTCGTGTTTTTATTAAAACTATTTAACAAAGTTACAACAACGTATGTGATAACATATAACTACCTAAACTTATTTTTATGCCGAACAGTATAACACCATGCTAAGAGTACAGTGATATATTAACTAAACTAGGCAAAATCTAATCCTAAAACAATAAATTAATCGAACATAAGGATACGTTTTTTGACCTTTTCGTAATACTTGACTGAACTTACCAAATTCATTATGATGTTTTACATGGGCCACTTTGCAGAATGCGTACACTATCCACAATAGAGCGCAGAATCGGACCGGCGAGCTTATGGTCGCGATGAGTCGAGTTTTCCGCGCGGCGTCTGCGGCACGTCTGGTGGACGCGGCTGTCATAACGCACGCACTCAGTCCACCGACTTGTTTTCGCACCGTATTCCACAAACCTATTGTCCCAGGGGCGAGCATCTTTCCGTAAACATTACGACCACTGGGCTGATGAATATTTAAATTATTCGTTTAGAACATTGGTTATGTAACGTGTATTGATTGAGTGTGTATCTGTATCAACAAAGGTATTTAAGGTACGATTATATTTATATTTCGTGTGAATGATTGATGTCTATGTATTAATTATTTTTATTTTTGTGTCAATCAACTTAAATGTAGATGAAAAGATCCCTTTTTTTGTAGCTGGCTATAATAATAGCACAAAAAGTCCTATACCCATAGGTCCATTGGTTCTATTTACGACCAAATTCTCTATATTAATTCATGTCTATTTCACGTCATAGCATTTGTGGACCCCGCAACACAATACTAATGTGAGGCTATAAATGTAGAAAGCGAGATATTATATATTCAATGAACGCAGACGTGATAGCTAGCCCATTTAAAGTTAGCGTTTTAATTTCGCATACCGCATGCGTTGGCGCATGGTTTCTTCGATGGTACCTAATCTTTGGTGGTCGCACAAACAACATTTACCTATTAATACCTGAAATTCACATGTATCCGTGCAATAAGTTGTATATTATATTTAATATTTACCTGCTCGTTAACAGGTAAAGTCATAATCAAATTGCATTTGTGAAAACTTGCCAATTAACTTGAATAAAGAGTGTAAAATTACAAATAGTTATTTTTGTAAATATTGTGCGTAAGCTGGGACCAATTAGAGATAAATATTAAAATACCAATTGAAAACACTAGTCTTAATTTGCCAAGTAATAGAACCTACATTTTTCAACTGCTGGTAGAACTTACATAATCACTACCCAACGGCCACACTATACTATTGCTACTTTAAATCTACGAGTAGTGTGAGGCATGTTGGTAAGAGGTATTTATGGATAACGGCAAATACACACACATGCCTCCACAAGAAAGCTCTCTTACCTGTGCTTCCATTAATTGTTCAGGAGTAGTTACCTGCATAAAATAAACATGACTGAAAAATAACCAGTACTTGTAAGCTTAGTACGTGAATTTGATACCTACTCTCAAAAAGAGTATCATTTTATTTGCGAAAGTAAAAATGCTTTTTAACTTACTTACTATATTACTTACTTATTATATTACTATGTACTTACTTATTACTTACTTTTTAACTTACTTACTATTTACTTACTTATTATATTACTCGTTATGATATTTACCATAAATATAATATGAAAATGTACATATGTGTTATTATTTCATTACGTTAGATTCATTATACATACTGTGGCATATTATTCCCATAGTTACGTAATAGGGACTCTTAAGGCAAGTGAATTGTCGCTACGCGCCCATGTCATAATCACGTTCCTTATAAATAAAACTTATATAACTGGCATACATAATTTATAAGTATCTATTGAACAATAAAGGGTCCCTGTGCCGTTACACGACAGGATGTTTCGTAATGAATTACAAAAATAGATTTAATTACCTAACTTGATTAGTTAAAAGGGAAATTTTAATTGGATACTTGAAAAATTCAATTAGGCAAAAGCGAGTAAATGAATCGCGAGACATGTTTCTGGATACTAAAGGAAGATTCCGTTGCAAACTAAGTAGTCTGATAGAGTCAGGGTAAATTTAAATAAGAGCATAATTTCTATATTAATGGTTTTTGAATAAACGGTAAAAATTTCTCACCAAAAAAATTTCAGAATTTTTAAACGTCACAAATCGCAAAATGTATTTTAATTTTTATTAAGAAAAATTACAGTTCCTTCTAATATTAATTGTTAAAAATGAATGATCAGATTCTAAGTTTATTTACATTTTTTTAAAGAGCTTAAAATTCCGGTTTATATAAATCTTTATGATTGGATATAAACCAATCATAAAGATCTGCATTAATACAAAGACTACAGACCATGTCATACCAAACATGTTTATTTTCGTAAACTCGAAACAAAAGCATTTTTTTCTCCAAAAAGTCATGTGAACTTAGTCAGTATGTTAGTTAAAAAACATCTACACATTTTTAGCAATCCAACAAGGTACAAAAGGATGCACATTGTTAAAAAAAGTCTAAAAAATACAATGCCGCTTTGGATGGATTTTTCTTAAAAAAATGCGATTATCTTGAACAACAATTATCATAAATAACGTCCTCTATGACCTCCATAAAAGAATCCTTTATAATTACAATGTTTTAACTTAACTTTTTTAATTTAACTTTAATTATATACTGTCTATTCAAGCCAATTTGTAATTGGAAGGTGGTAGAACCTTTTACGGTTCGACTCCGGAGGCACCACCACACCTATTTCTGTCTTATAACAGCAGTGTTCTTGCTGCTGTGTTCTGGTTTGAAGGGTGTGGCCAGTGAGTCACGTTTAACCGAGGCGTTCCGACTTAGTCCTGAGGGGTAGCAACGCAACCTATGAAAGGACTTGGATCCTGTCTTGGGTTGATTACAGATGTCCAGTGACCGTTTAACAACAGGTTGACTGCGTGCTCGTTTCCTACCTCAATGTTATAAAATTTTAAAAAATGTCTAGTGTTCGTTACTTTGATATACTCGTACCTATGACTATTTGCAATGCAATACACGAGTAGTATATTGCATACTAGTTGACTCGGCGCACTTCGTATCACCTGAGAATCAATGTTGTGTTAACTTAGCAGCCGAATTAATATTAACGTCATCATAAACAATATTAGGTCACCGAACATTAATTGCAACGCATGCTTCTACTTAAGGACTTCATAGTCGATGTTACATATCTCAGAGTCGGTCGGTCAGTCGGACGTCATCACAAATAATAATAAGACTCAGACTACTGACGTGAACCCACTCTGACACAGGCCGAGCTTAGCGGAGGGGTTAACGAAATTACTAGTGTTTGCCACTAAGTAATTACTAGTATTGCTAGTTGTAAAACTAATGTCGTGTCACCGAACACCGATTGCCACTTCACGTCATCACCTGAAGATATTACAAAGACTGAACATCGATTACCACTTCATGCCATCACCTGAAGATATTACAAAGACTAAACATCGATTACCACTTCATGCCATCACCTGAAGATATTACGAAGACTGAACATCGATTTCCACTTCATGCTATTTGCCATACCATCACTGCATTCATTTCATACATGTGTGGCAAAGGACGTTACCTTTTTATACCTCTTATATTTTAATGCAAAGTTGAACGCACGGGTCTGTTGACGGAAAACTCGGAACAAAGGTAGATTGTTTGAATCTGAATTTCATGTCGCAGATGATAATTATAATACCAAATGCGTCCGTCACTTTCAATCGGTTATCTTTGGTGCCGTGCGGAAGTGCAAAAGTGGAGTCGTCAGGCTGTTATGCACCGCAGGCAGTACTTGGAAATACTTAGAACAAGGTCCTACTATAGTCCTGAGTTCTGAGTGCCACGGACTTACAATACACTAATAGTTAGATCAGAGTTATCAATATCTGGATATTCATTTACCGGTAATACTATAGTACAACATTTCGTGGTTCGACTTCAGAGGCACCACCGCCACACCTATAATACCTTATAACAGTAATGTTCTTGCTGCTGTGTTCTGGTTTGAAAGGTGTGGTAGGGTACACGTACTTAACGGAGGCGTTCAAACTTAGTCCTGAGGGATAGCAACGCATTTGTGGCACACTTAAGAAAGAAATTTGATCGTGTTTTAGGATGATTACAGATTTTTATTGGAGGCAGAGAGCACTTACTACCAGGACTGCATGCATATCGGCATGATAGTAAGTTTGCTCCATGTAAAAAGAAAGAGACTGAAAACGTAAAAGTTCAAAATACCTTATATATGGCCGTCAATGTTGCAGAATCAGCTGAGATACGTGCACGTACGTATACTGTGCACCCAAAATGTATTGCAAATCTCCGGCAAGACCAATAGCGTTGATATTAAATACATTTTTTTAATTAAAAACAACGACTAGCATGTCAATACATATTAGCTACTAGCTGGTCCGGCGAACTTCGTACCGCCTCCATGTCCCCGTCCCACAACTTTTTTATTTATGAACCGATTTTTATTAAACAAACACTAAATGTTAAGTGAATCTTACAACAATACATCAGTTAAAACCGCATACAAATGAGATCAGCCGTTTATAACATTAGCGTGCACAGACAAACCGACAAACAAACAAAAATTCTAAAAGTAATTTTTTGTTCTAGTCTCTAATAAAAACCCCTAAAAATGGTTTTCTCTTTGGTATCTTCCATGTACAGACAGCAATCACATATTTATTATATTGTGAATTTTGTTAACCCCTCCAGCTAAGCTCAGTCCTTAGGAGTGGGTTCACGTAAATGGAGTAATGCGGAGTGAGGCTCGAACCCACGATACCACCGTCCGACACTTTACGTATTAAGCTATTGCTGCTTAATTCTTCATTATTTACGACTATAATTATTATTTCAACCACCCTCAGCGATCTCCAAAATTATACAAAACTTTTACAACCACTATCGACATGTTTGAGTGCGTTGATCCTCAACTGTAATTAAAAACCAGATGCATACACGTTACGGTATGTTTTTTGCAATAAAATTTAACGCATTCTGCAATAAATTTTGAAACCGCTGCACTTTATATCATGACGTAATCAATTATTTATCTCACAATCAATTAACTATACTTTAGGGATGAGCACGAGTATTTGCTCGATTTCGGAAGAGCAATTTGAACCTCGCTAAACCTGAGCCGAATGACAGGAATTTCAATAGCATTTTTTTCTATGACTGGGAGGTAAACGAGCATGCAGTCCATCTGATGGTTTATGCTTACTGCCACCCATCCGTTTTAAGCTACCCCTGAGGACCAAGTTGGAATGCCTCGGTTAAGCATGTCTCTCTTACCACATCTTTCAAACCACAACACAGCAGCAAGAATACTGCTACTATAAGGCAGAAATAGGTGTGGCGGTGGTGGTCAGGAGTCGAACCGTATTAGGTTTTGCCGCCTTTGAAACATAACAAACTCAACATTAAGATAGCAAACCATCATCCAATCCACCTAATGAAAAGTGTCCTTTGCAGTCCACCCCTCCGTCCAACACATCTGTAATCAACCAGACAGGATCGAAGTTCTAACGTCGATAACAAATGCCTTGCTACCCCTGAGGACTAAGTTGGAACGCCTCGGTGAAGTATATCTCCCTGACCGCACTCTTCAAATCGGAACACAGCAGCAAGAACACTGCTGTTATAAGGCAGAAATAGGCGTGCCGGTGGTGCCTCCGGTTACATATTTTCTTTATCTTAATTCACGAAGCGTATAA
>DWNJ01000578.1:0-14738 GCA_018250275.1 Udranomia eurus
ATTTTCAATGGCCACTATCGGGCAGCGCAGGACACCGCCAAAGGCTTTACGCCCGAAGTTGTTCCTCGATGCTCCTTTACTTCTCCCCTTGTAGTCTCGGTTTAGCGCTAAGCAAATTTTAATATTCAATTGGGCTTTTGTCCGTTCTGAAATTGCTAGAAAATTGCGTGCAACGAAACGGAACGGCCACAGATTCGTTATTGTATTAGCTGGATAAGACTATCGTTTTGTCTATGGGTTTTGTTTATGGTATACTGATACTATGGTTTTTGAGACGTTCGGAAATTTGAGTCACAGTATATCAATGTATTGGATTTTTCGTAAGAAAATACTGAAGTTGAGTTTCGCTTTAAAAAAATGTTAACCAATTTATCATGACACGAAACCGCCTATTTGAATATATTGTCGATAACATTCGATTGCAATACTAAATATTTAGCAGAGTTGAACTCTTGCGTTCAATTCGAACAACAAATATTCCTTTGTTCTGTCAATCTAACGGTGATTGATTAGCGCCAAAACCTACAAAAACTGAAGTCACGCGACCAACGGCTCAATGATTTATTCGTGGTTTGACCTCTGTCAATCAATTTGCTAGACAAAAGTGGCATCACTAAAGTTAAACAGACAAACATTATGTAAGCTTTGGAAACACTTATAAAAAAGCTTAACATCAATAATTTTGGACATTCCTAATTGAAGAATAACAATACCAGACGCGATAGATTTCAACCATGTTTTAAGAAATCTGTTTACGTCTAATTCGTCTAAGTGATTAATTTTCCTGTAATTCCTTTTAAAAATAAATATTCGCCTAATTTATCTAAGAAATAAATATTCGTTTAAGTTATAAATATTCGTCTAAGAAATAAACATTCGTCTAATGCGTGAGTATCAGAGTCGAACCCACACTCCACAGCGCTACCCGCTAACTCTGGAAACCGCATGCACTTCGTCGACAGGTCGACTGTCACGAAAGTTTAGCGCGAAGTCGCAACTTCGCAAGTGTATTAGCTGTACCATCGAACACAAATGGACGATGGCAGTTAAACTGCAAAACTTGTCCCAGGGAAGTGGAGTTCGATAAATAGTAATTGAACTTAGCAGTAATATTACCAGGGTTTAACGCCGATAGTCTAATGGTTATGAACTGTAGCCTAGCACAGACCTAGGAACAACTTCCCCACATCTGTGAGTTCCCAATGTATTTTATTTTATTGTTGATTTTATGACTCTATAATCTTAATATCTATTCATATTGAAAGAACAACAGATTCCTAGATCAAGGATCATGACAACATGAATCGATTTTTAATGTTAAAACGCTTGTATAAATTCCGTTGTAATCATTTGACATTGCATGAAGCTTACAATATTGTCAACAGTATGTCTCCACCACTGTACGAAATTATGCGTTGAATCTCCAATTGGAATAGCCCAAAGATAGCGAGTATCATTCTGCTTATCGCAACCAAGAGGCGATTGTCGTTTAAATAACAGTTTTGAAAGTAAAAACCCGAGACATGTGTTGTCAGTTTTTTAGCCATAAATTAGTTTTTTTGAACACGCAAAGCCAAGTAGACCATACAGCTTGTTTTGTTGCACGGTAATACATCGGTGTATTTGCCGGGTAATTTCTTAACAAAAACGGAAATTATAATTTTATAACAAAAACTCTATTTACTGATATTAATAATTAAAAGTCTAACAAGTGTAGATGCGTAGTGTGATAGCTCTAAGATTAACTTGAGGCTTAAATTGCACACTACCTTTGTTGTTATTAAATCGACACCATCGAAAATAAGGCGACACTTGTCCATTGTGGTCTCGTGTCCGAAAATAAACCGGCTCAGCATACCTGAAGCGTACTTCATCTTCAATATTATCAATAATGAAATAAACGTAGCAGTTATCAGAATTTGTAGGATGTAATTTGCTACGAAGAATTGCTATATTATTCGTAGCAAATTACATATATAGTATAGTTATAGTTAGATAGATATTTAATATTTAATAGATAGATAGTTAGATAGATAATTACATATAGTTAGGTAGATAGTTCGTAGAATGGCATTCTTAAAAATGTGCTTAATGTATTTAGATGTCTCTCTGTGACCAATTATTGTGGCTTATATATTCGTTTAAATCTCTCATCATATAATATATTAGTAAAAAAGGAAAAGTAAATGATATAGTATATTAGTGGTATTATAAATGTCACGTGTCTGTCACTCGAAAAAATTTAAACGGATTTACATGAAACTTTACAATAATAAAGTCACATCAGAGTAGCACATAGGTTATAAAGAAAAGTGAGTCGGAAAAAATCTATCATTCTACTTAGCACGTGCAATCCCGCGGGCAACAGCTAGAATAAACTTCTTGTACGAATAACAAACAGCCCGCAGTACCGAGGGGTGAGCGGAAGGTTCGATATATCATAAATTACAAACTTCACAGCAGCAGGATGATCACCTAATGATTATTCGATGAAGCCTTCGGGATCAAACTCGATTATGGGAGTTTTGTATTGGATTCTGACATTTAACTTGTTGTTTCGAACTCTTGGGATTTGTTTTTAATTATTGTGTCCATGTTGTTAGCAAATCGATAAGTTGCGCTTTATAACTTTGATATCCTGCTATTTTCATATCTTTAGTACAATAAAATGGTACTTACGACGTTATAGTAATATCATAATTAACATTAATACACGTATTAAAAAAGAAATTACAACTAATGACTTTTAAGATTTTCTTTACAAATCAGTTTGTTTAGTAGCAAGCTTGCAGCTTTCAACCGCAGGTTACGCCATCTATCGGCAAGTGGCGGGAACACAAATGTCTGTGAGCTCTAATGCAATGCAACGCGAGCTAACACTGCACGCGCGATCTTACCGCAAACGAAGCTTACAAACCGACAATTATGAAATTACAATGACTGAGACAGACATTTAATTTACTGCGCAATTATTACCGAGTACCTACTACAAAAGACATTTCGAGCAAAAACGCCCCCGCCGGCAGCCACTTAGAAAGCGCCTTTGAAAAACTAAATAGCCGTTTAAACAGCGCTTATGCTGAAATAACTTGAAAAAAGTTTAGCGGAAAAAGTTAGGTATGCGAGCAACAATGTACGCGTAACGCCATCTGTTGGCGAGTAGCGGCGAGCGCGTAGTGGTCAAGAAATTATTTCGCCAAGAATGCCCGCCGTCCCGCGGCCGCTTTGATGGCTTCCGACGAAGCAATCAGACCTCTTTACGGGCATATTTATGATTATAATACCGTGTCTCATTATATACTTTATGATTTTATACCTAACCGGCTGTCCGGGATAATAGCGGCGTAGTAATTGTTACGGCTATTCGCATAAACGACTGGAGCGAGACGACATCATCAGACGCCTGCCGTCCCTTTCGCACCCATCCTTCTTTTGTTTGTTTACAATTACAATGTTGTGTATTTCTTTATTAATTATCTTTTTTACCAACATTTAACACCGGTTCGCTTTAATCAGTACGATTGAATGTCATCGCCACGTAATTAATACGACCGTTCGTTTATGAATTTTATTGCTTTGTTTGTTACTTTACTGCTCGTTTCTTTAATTCTAATGAAAATGATTTTCGGACAAAACGACCATTAATTATCAACAAATACTTCGCCGCAAACTTCCAACACAATAAGAAATCTATGGAATTATCTGTATTATAGATATACGCAAAACTGTTTTGGGGTATTCAACTTATACGACGACTACTCTATAGTACCTATGAAGGTACAGTTAATCAAATTAACCTCTGAGAGTTCATTCGGAAATAAGTAAATTTCAAAATACAACATTCCTGGCCGATGAGAAGAAAATCAAACATAAATTTATCTCAAACAATAATGTTACAACGCAAATAAACTTCTTGTAACAACATTCAACACGGAATCATTCCCATTTACGCAGCACATTGTTACCAACATAACGAACAATAACTGTCCTGAACTCCTGCTATATAGTCCACTGCGTCTATTAAGTTGGTTATCTTTGGATCACCCACAGTCATTGGGACGATTCCGGAACATTGCTTCGTGTTTCGAGCGGTCCACAAATAAAACAATTAATTAATTTACCCGATGTGCGGATTTAACAGCATCCTTGCACACTGCATTAGATTGGTAGGGTTCTGATTGCACATCAACTTTATCGTTGTAATAATATTTTATTACCTACCTACTTCTCAATTATTAACAATGTAATGAAGTTTTGCTATCAATAATTCATATGTGTATAAATCATTTGATCTTTTGCCTTTTATTGGCCGTCATCATGAAAATTTATGATAATAGCAATGTTTAAATTAAACTAATATTTATAAAACCACTTGCGTTTCATACGTTCGTATTTTTCCTATACTTTTTGTCTTCAACTAAAGGTTATTAAATTTTATAAAACTATTTATCATCGGCGTAACCCGTGAAGAGTGGATGCGACATGACAAGTTTTAATTTCATATTTTTAAAACGTTTTGCAACTGCGATGATTTACACGGGCGATAATTTGTGGAAAAATATTTATAATTTTAGCGGACTCTAACAAATTGGCCGCAGAGTATACAGGTGGCGGCTATCTGTCGACAGATCAAAATGTTAATGTTGGTAACCCTGGAGCACACAGATACAGATAAAAGGCGTTGTCCAGCGCACATTTAAATACACACACTTTAAAATAAATTTATTATCTCGCACTAGATGCAAGATGAGTTGATTGCGATTATTTAGCACTATCTTATTTTAGTCGAGGCTATTAAACTGTAATTGTGCTAAGGACATAATTGTACTTCGAAGAATTTTGGCATCGCGTATGAATGACTCTCGATTTAATCGTTTTCCCGTTTTACCTCTTTGTTTAAACGTGATCTGTTTGTCGAAGTTGAGTTTACTTACCATATTACGGAAGGAAAACTAACTGCCATTTTAGCAACGTCAAACCAAAGACATTGTAAATTACGAACTAAAGCTCCAAGTAATATATGAATAATCAAATGCCTATAGGTATTGTAATGGTTAGCCCAAAACTATCGTATTTTGAAATATTTTAAGCCCAAAAACTACAAATTCCGCTACTAACTACCCGAATACTACATCTAGGTACAATTATTAAATTAAATCCACGTTCATACCGCCGGATGTCACATAAACATGTCTAAACGCCCACACCATTCGATTTTCAACCAAACAATCGTTCAGAAACCAAAGAATGCGACGCATTTGCAAATGCTATCTTAAATCGGAACGGAGCACTCGATATTTTGTCAAATAAATCACGCGTCACGTGTACCAAGACAAGGCACATGTATTATGTTTGTCCGCACAATTTGTACGGCTCAATTATAACGAGAAAATCAACTGTTTGAGCCGTATAATGCGTTCTTTATATCAATTTTATGTGTTCTTCAATTTTCCTAAATTTACATGCAATATTTCAAAAGTACGAGTATAACTTTTCAGATCATAATTAAAATTTCTATTCCCCAACCTGGGATTTTTGTCACAATATTGGCATAACTACTTCCACGTATCATAGACAAAAATAACTTTTATTCATTACAAAGCGGAAGTTGTCACCAAAACGATGACAGATACCCAGAAATCCGCCAATTTGCGTTGTCCGGCCCCACACTTTATAGGAAATAAAGTGCATCCCTACATATTATTCGTCGTAATTAATTACATACGTACCTTCAGCGAAAGCGGGACATAATTCACAGTTCTGTCTCGCAAGATGGGCTGTTTAACTTGTCAGTTAGATGCGATTTGTGAGCGTCCATTTTACATCTTTGCTCCCTGTCTTGCATAATTAGTAAGGATTAATGCGAGGCTATGAATGACTTGTTGTTGGTCTGCACATTAAATTAGGGTCAATTCAAAAAACTCGTAAATGAACTCGGGACTCTTTATGCGACCGTAAAATTTCAAATTCCTCCCTCCGCACCGCGTTATCTACGTATCGGTTATTGTTCACCTGTAACTGCCATAGATGATAAATTTAACGTTCCAAAACGTACTAAAAATCAGATTGTGAGTAATGAAACAGCCATTGTAATTTTAAGTCATCAACTTAGTCATCATTAATAGTAATGAGTATGTAAACTGAACATGACTTAAAAACTCAACGCATGTTACAAAAAAAATTGCAGTCTAACAGTCGTCAAATTACAACGTGGAGGTATCGAGCGGGTCGCGTGTCCACGCGCAATCAATCGCCGTTATAATCAATACCATGCCGTGCAAATCAATGCACTAATGACACGTCATGAGACCCGTGAAAGATTGTCAACTGGTAAATTATACACAGAACAACGATTTTTTATCGCGGCAACACTGACTAGGCGTTGGGTTTTTGAGCCTTTGTTTTCCATCGATGAATAAGCAGATAGTGACGGTAGATAGCTTTATTTGATATTTGATTCAAGTGGGCAGGAATTTAGCGTTTTTCCGGCTTGTTTATTCACGATTCGTGAAGCACTTTTTGTTTGAGTTTTAGATGTATCTATTGTTACAAATGTTCGTTTGCACTGTTTAACGCCTACTTAGTTCAACTGGCTTGTTTGTCCGTTCTTAATACACCACATGTCTACGTGGCATCCAGCTGAAGCCCCCAGGAGTATTCATTACTCAGTTTACACACATCTTTAATTTGAAGCTCGCATTGAGATCCACCCTGAAACATCGCTATATAAAACCCACAAAAACCAAGTCATATTTTAATGGCAGATAAAATAGCAAAATCGCACCTTCATTTAACTTTCGAATTTCATCTCCCGTTTCTGTTAACGTCAAAAATTGTAGTGTAGCCGGTACCCGTAGTTACCCCTCTAAATCAATTACGCTCCACACAAAGACTCCAGACGATCAGGTGCGACTAACTGCATTACGTGGTACGCGCAGTTCGTGCGAAATTCGGTTATTTCGTTAAAAAACTTTGCTATCGTTAAAAGTTATGCGAATAAGCCCCCGCGGACCGATATGTAGTAGCCGAATTTATTTCCGACTAGATAAATGACCCATTTTATTATTTAGCAGGATATCAGATACTACTATCTGATATGTCCGGTAGATCTATGTTTCTGTGTTCTAATCCAGATTATTGTCTATGCGTGTCCAAAATTCCATGCAAATCCTTGCAATTGCTTGCTTGTTCACGCGTGGTTAAGCGACAAACAGACAAACATAGACATATTTTACGTATATGAGAATACAACACAATTATGAATGTTTAATCCAATGACACTTTATTATAATACCTGAAAACACAAAAAGTTTATTTTCTTATACAATTACAACTAGTTTTAATCAAATAACCGGGACGACGTTTAAAAATGTAGAGTTGTACTATAAATCCGGGCGTTCTCAGCGGAGTTGCAAATTGATTATCGAATCTAGTTACAAACTACCGCGTTGGCTCGACGTAACGTTTTTACCTCCGCGGGGAAATTTGACGACGTGTGCAGCAACACTCGGCGTACCTATGTATCCTATCAAGAATCATTTTTTTTATCCATTATAAGGTATACAAATAGGCTTAATGAACGTCATATACATTTTTCTTTAGGCAGTGGTCATCGGCTTCCAACACATTCAGGTTCTCAGGCCATGAACAAAATGATGATGACGATGAACAAAATGTTACATCTGAAACCTTTCGAAAGTACATATAATAAGTAAATAATAAGTTTAAAAACAATCAGTATTTTCAAATTGATGAACATCTGAACATGCCAGAATTTAGTACCGTTCAACCGTTTTTAACAAAACAGCATTAAAATAAAAAACCTAATCCAACGTCCGAACCAATATCTCCCGGAATTAACTTCAATTTAGATACAAAAGTATCATAATACCACCAAAGAACGCAATACAATTGGAGAGCTTTCCATCCTCTCGAAACCCTCAATTACGCCTCACGCACATTGAGATACCGGACCGTATCGAGGGATAGTCGGTCGGTAGCGGTTGTTTATCGCAGCAAAGTTCCTGGTGAACACATCGCGGCGATCAGTCGGCTCTCGGCGGAATCAATCGTGGTCGCTGCCCCCGCTGATTGCCATCTAGCACGCGAGGCGGATCGCCCCGTCCCACGCACGCCACACAACGCAACCCGAACTTTGTCCGAACAAAAGAAATTCCTACTCCATCGAACGCAACGCTTAACACCGTCGTAACTCATGGGAAATGCCGCTGGAATTGAGTGAATTATTGACAGCGATACACGCTTTTTATAATTTATCGAGCCTAGACAAATAAATTCTCGCCTGAAGCATTCCAATGATATATGTATAACTGCTCAGTACGAACAAATGTAGACGCATTCTTTACATAATAAAATAGGATTTTCTTCAGTGTCGTCTCCGTGAGGCTGACTAATTGGCAATTATATAGGGCAGAGCAGTGTAGAAGCGTGAAACATGTACGGCATTCCTACTCGGTGGATCTCATTTGTACATTTCATTGCTGCAACACTTAGCACCTAATTTTAAACAGTAGCCACATTTTATGCAACAATTTCTTTGCATCGTATTAACAATTCAAATGCGGGCATTTTTTTCGTTCCCCGCAACACTTTCGAGCGGCCCTGACGTCCGCCTCCGCGGACGACTCAAATGCAAATGAGGATCGATTCGCGGCGTGACGTCTAAGGCGCACTCTCACCCCTTCCTTTCCGACTACCCGCCTTGATTTACAATACCGGATACGCATTCCCCATTCGCCACCGAACTATATGTGTGCCGAGTAAATTACTAACGTGTTTTTTTCACTGTCACAGTGACACGATAATTTAGAGCGGCTTTACTTTTCAAAGGCTTTGAATATTCATATGGCATTAGCAATCAATAACCGCTATAAAGGCATAGTTTTCGCGTGCACGCACGCGACACGGTGTCGCATAAACAAATAATTTCTCTACTTTTATTATGATTACTAAACGGTGTAACGGCGTAAAGGATACTCGTTATCCAACTATAATGAAATGTGGAGATACGTCGGTAGTAGCCGGCGTCCAGGACAAAAATGGATGGGCGATGTTTTGCTTTTCGAGTAGCTTATGGCGATATAATGGAATATGTAACAGTTTATTTCTTGTACGTGACTGAGACTCAATAAATAAGACTTCCGTGACCGGACGACGTTAATTGAGTAACATTTTTTCTTCGAATATCCATCAAAAGTACACGTAATGGGCACGATGAGAAGTGATATATCGTTACACTTTACGGTTTTTAGACAACAAAAATGAGGTGCGATCAATAGAACGCGAGCGGCCATCTTGTCATGCTTGACATTACCACAAGATGGAGCTAAACTAAAACGGCGAGCGCGATTTTTGAAAATATACTTAAGCACGTTTTGGTAATTGTTGTTGTGTCGTATGCGGAATAACAATACGGCAGCTAAAAGATCAAAGGCATTAATAGACGTGTGTTGAAATTTATCGATGACCGCTGTATCGAGTGAATATACTAATTGGTTATCGCCGTCTGAGGCCCCGTGGACCGTGGCGCATGACCGAAATTTTAATCTCGATGCCGCAGATACATTGACTTAACTGTTTATTTTTAAACGCGAAAAGCACCGCGACCTATGTAAATTTTAACGTCGTCTACGTGATTCCTTACAATGGCTATAGCAGAGTTGCAAAAAAGTTATTTTTAAAATTACATACAATTTGGGATTAAGTACATGTTCAAGTTGGCTGCCGCTATCATTGTAGGGAAGTGCCTAAAACCACCACACTAAAACAAAGTTTTGCCACAGGGTGAACTTCATCGAACCTTGTTTAACATCCTGAATTTCCGGTCTACACAAGCCACTAGATTGTAGGCGTATTCAGTGCGTACAAAATACCACCAAGGCTGCCTCATAACGCTTCCAAACGACCTGTGAACATTACGACACAGGAGACAGCAGTGTATCCGAGCATGACTGGAAGGTGACTCAGTAATATAACATCTACTAAGAGGAAATGACTACAACTCTTAAAACACATTAGATCTAAACAACGAAACGAGGCGACCTATTCCGGACATTTAACGTATCAAAAGCCCTGCCCAATTATGTGTACATTAAAAATAAAGTAATTACGCACTCGGATCACGTATATAGAGTTATTGTCTAACATTTATGACTCGAAAACTGAATATTATGGTCATACAGATGTTATCTGAGCCGAGACAGGCGGTTTACAAAATTTATTTCCCTCACGTCCGCAGTCATAAGTCGTTAAGACCGATTTCACAAAAAACCGCGTATAAATATAAAAAATAAAGTATAGAAGGACGTCGTTATGTTGTTTGCATGCTCAACAAGTGTGTGTGCGCCGTGAGAAAAGTGATATCGGTACGAAGTGTCAATTGCGCAAACCCAAATGTGTATTTCTCTTTACTGCAAAGAACAGAACGATGACCGGGTGAAACAGATTTTTTTATAACTAGTAAGTAGCAACAAACATGCAGTCGTTGGAACACCGGTTATGTACGCCTCCACTACTAGTACACTACTACAGTACACTGAGGTTATAAGGCAGAAATAGGTGTGGCAGTGGTGCCTCAATCGAACCGTAAAAGTTTCATTCAGCGGATTCATTACTGACTAGTTGATCTAACATATAGACTAACTATAGACCCTATCTAGGCGACTCTTATTGCTTTTGGGACCTCAAATGTATATAGTAGTAGTACAACTCAACCCTAGCACGCTCACAGCCCCCCACAAGCATACTGTGTCGCGGGTGCCATGGATATAAACAGTTGGCCAAATGAATCACTTGAATCAAAACCGCATTAACTTTGCACACTCACAAAACAAGCTCACCCGAATTACTCCCGATGCGATCCGAAAACGCATTTCGATAAATAAAACTCACTTTACGTTCGAATAAACGATGTATACCTACACACATTCGAACTCGAATAAAAACAACAATTGTGCATCGTAATATGCCTTTTATTAGCAAATTAATCAAGACGTATATATTCGTCCGAATCGTTAAAAGAACGGCACAATTGTCGGGACATCACCGAACATATTGTCGGTTTTAAAATAAAATTTAAGAATGCAATTAAGTCTTTGTGATCCTTGAAAATTAATACGATACATCTTGAAACGTCCAGGAGCCATTAAGACGCCGCAGAGTGAACGCGAAGACATGCGACACTTCGTGTTTAAAAAATCCGACAACAATTATTCGACATTTCACTCCGATTATCCGACTTTCGCGTTGTTAGTGTCATAATCGTTGTCCCGGCCGTTTGTTTGGAGCGGGTTACGTAACGTAACTGCCCGTTTCCTTTGTCATTTACCTTCTAATGGTAGGTAGGTACACTTTCACTTGGCGACGATTACTACTGTTACTACCTGTTTCTCTCATAGTCCACACTATTAATATCTATCAGTCTTCACATCTTCAGATAGCTAGATTCAGCGAAGTGTCGTTCTTGACCTGAAAGGTATATGAGATTAACTTATAGGTGGTATTAATATTACATAACATTGGACACAAAATATCGGTGGTCAACTTCAGATACGACATTGTTTACGTTGCTATAACACTTAAAATACCACTTAAATAACACTTAAAAAATTGATAGAATATCTATTTTATACTATACTTTTAATATACCTGCTTCCTTACGTGTCTGACGTCAGTTGTCATGTCACCTAAAAAAATCACAGATACTTTGCTTCAGCAGTATCCAACATCTTTAAGGAAAATCACAACACATGACGGTACTCAGACTACGCACACATAGTTACCACCTTAAAAAATATGTAGTCATGAATACAAATACAAAAACGTGATTAGTTTCAATTGCCCAACGCCCTTGGGAATATTACAGATGATATTTGTATTACCAAATTGTCTCGCTTAATCACTTCCCTTCTAAAAACTGGCGTTGCAGTTTTTGCTGGCAGTCCAGCCTTCTAAAGGCTAAATTTATAATGGCATGGCGTGTTTTCCGTAACCATTGATGCCGGCAAATGATCGTCTCGTAAATGTAAACCAGATCCTTATCGCACCTTCAGTCGAAGTCATTTATTCTCGTTCAAGTAGCCCGCAGACTAATAATTACTGATCGTCAGAAATGACACATTCTAGATGTGTAATGCGCTAGTAATTGGCGACACAAAGAAAAAACAATAATATGGAGCGCCAACAGTTTGTCCATGTATGCTTATAATACAACGGCTAATAGCCCGGCCATCTTTACGCCAGTAAATTAATGACGTGTCTTAATTAGACTAATGCGACGCATACATCAGCATCTAAATAGTGTCGCTTCATTGTGGACCAGAGACAATATGTTGACAGGATGAACGACCACAATATGGCGGGCGGTTTTCGCGTAACTCCGCTTGTTTATGGATGCGCGCGCGCCGTTTTAGGATTACTGGCTTAGGCGACGACTGGCCGGCCCCATTCAGCGATTATCTTTAATGTGCCATCCGTTGCCCTGCCGCTTTTAATGACCCACCTAATTTCAATTGTACCAAATATAACTCCTGTATTTATCACTTGGCAAGGGTTTCAACTGCGGATGTACAATGCTATACGCAATACTATTTAACCGCAATTAAAATTGCTTGAGCGAGATGATGTAGCTGAAGAGCATGACTCGAAGCTTTATATTACAATCCAATGTCTAAAACCACAAGGACCATAAAAGCACTACAACTTTAATATATTTATTGTGTTTCAATATAGTAAACAGATTAGCTACATAAAGAACGAACGATTATTTTTCTCTGTCTAAAAAAAATTCAAGCCCTTTACCAGTCATGTGTCAGTGCTGTTGTAGACAAATCAATCTAATAGTTAGTTAATGCCCTAGTTATAATATACCAAAATGAAAGTACCTAAGAACGAGTTTAGAATTATAAACAGACTTCTCCTTTCCAGTTGGAACGAAGGACGGCACTATGGCTCCAGGGTTCGGGAGACCAGATAGTGAGGGCGACGACCGTCTAGCCCACATCCTCAACGAGGCCTCCCACATGATGAAGACGCCCACCGGGCATACGAACAACGATGACTCCAGAAGCAACGACGACTCGTGCTCTCCCCGCACTCAATGCCCCTCACCTTTCTCAAAGGTAAGGGTTTCCGTTACAAAATCTTTTAACAAACCTGACGCTGTATGTAAGAATAATTATTTGTTTTTTTTTCATTGATTAGAAACACGTTAACCAGCTTAAATACTGAGACAATATATACCTAATAGATAACTTTTTTCGTTTTATCACGTGTCCGATGAATAATATAATAATAATAATAATATAATCTAGAGTATAATTAAGCATTATTTCCTTTTGAAATTTCAGGATTCAAGTCAAAACAGAAGGCTGAAGAAATACGAAAACGACGATATTCCCCAGGAGAAGGTGGTGCGCATCTACCAGGAGGAGCTGGCCAAGATCATGACCAGGCGGGTGGAGGACATCCGCCACAACCGAGAAGGCTTCCCTGGGTAAGTGTACAATATAATTGTTATTAACATATTCGGATATAGTCGCGAGCAATAATATTATAATTAAATATCATATTTAGACTGGTTCTGATTTAAAAGCTAACTTTTTAAATAATTAATAAACTGTACTTAACTACTCCATATATTGAACGAGAACAGCAAATCTAAAACTGATGTGTAGCATGTTTCCTCCATTTTTCAGTGCCGGCATGCCACCGCACATGGAGAGGCCGCCGGAGGACATCCGCATGGCGCTCGAGGCCTACCACAGGGAGCTTGCCAAGATACAACCCGGGGGAAACATCCCCAACCTCCACAACTTGCCAGGAATGCCGCCCTTCCCCAATCTCCTCGCGCTACAGCAGCAGGCCATGCAAGCCCAGAACCAACACATGAACGGCTCAGGAGCCGTCCAAGACCTGTCGCTGCCTAAAGATAAAAATGCCAAAATTAATGGAATGACTGATAGTGATAAGGATAGACCGATGGACGCCGAAGAGGCTATACGGCACGCGGGCAGCGCGTTCTCTCTAGTAAGACCGAAGCTCGAACCTGGGCAACAGTCGACCGGCTCGTCTGCCTCCAGTCCGCTCGGAAACGCGATACTACCGCCAGCAATTACACCGAACGATGACTTCAGCAGCTCAGCTGCAGCCAGTCCCCTACAAAGAATGGCATCCATAACAAATAGCCTCATATCTCAACCGTCAAACCCAACCCACCACGCACCACCCCAACGCTCTATGAAGGCAGTTCTTCCACCCATTACGCAGCAACAGTTTGATCTCTTTAACAATCTAAACACCGAAGACATCGTAAGAAGAGTGAAAGAAGCACTAAGTCAGTACTCGATCAGCCAACGATTATTTGGAGAATCTGTGCTGGGTCTATCTCAAGGGTCAGTCAGTGACTTGTTAGCGAGACCGAAGCCCTGGCACATGCTGACGCAAAAGGGAAGGGAACCTTTCATTCGTATGAAAATGTTTTTGGAAGACGATAATGCCGTTCACAAGCTTGTCGCTTCACAGTACAAAATTGCGCCCGAGAAGCTGATGAGAACCGGAAACTATAGCGGAGCACCTCGTGAGTACTTTATCATTTCAACGTCTTTATTCTTTTTGTTCTCTGTGAATAATATTATAGTAAAACAAAATGATGATATAAATTAATAATGAATTTGAATTTGAATATATGCTCATTTCTTGAATTTTACAACAAAACAGAA
>DWNJ01000579.1:0-14736 GCA_018250275.1 Udranomia eurus
GTTACTTAAGTATCATCGTCTTTTGACTGTTATCTATACCATGCGAGATCATGGTAAGTGAGAGGCGAGGCGTAGGCGTCGAGAAACTTAATCACGCTTGGCCTGATAAGTCCCAAGTTGTATGGAACAGAGCATTGAATATCAGAAGTAGATTTAGAGTAAATCACACGCTCATAGCTCCATACTAAGAACCCCTGTTTCGTCTCAGGGCCCTTCAAACTAATGAGCAACAACAATACTTAGTTTAGTCATAGAGTACCACTAGTAGTAAGTAGTATAATGCTACTTTTTTATTCACAAGAGTACCAATATATCTGTCATAGATTTGAGTAATTACTTCAGTTATATCGGAGTTGATATCAGATTTTATGGAAACTTTATGTGGGCATTGACATAACACATGCCATAACGAGACATAACATGTTACAAAAACTACCATAAAGATATGAGATTGTTAAAAAATGGCGTGTAATTTTTCTCGCAATTCATTTAGCTGATCAAACATCAGTGGGCACGGAAAAGATAAATCGTAAGAACACCTCCGAAGATAAGAAATTTCTGGATATAGTCGAATAAATACAAGTTTCTTAGAAATATCATTTACAGCCGCCGCTGGTTCACACGGGTCGGTTGTGTAACCGTATCTGTGACATATGGTTGCTAGGTTCCAATTTGGTACTTAGGTATTTCGCATCGCTGCCTCGGGCCTAAGGGTGAAAACACACGCGCGACTTTTTAGTTGCGATTTTGCGCCTGCCAAATCACCATGGCCGGCCAAATAATATACACGGGTTCAATTATTCGTTACGTCCCGTTGGCGTTGACACATATATCATAAAGACTTCTCTGATCATTTACAGGAATTAAATTATACTAGGTCGATTTGCGTGCCGGTTCAAAAAATTATGAGGAACACCGTTGAATTGAGCAAGAAGTATCGAGGCGAAAACCCATACAAAAAAAGTAATACAAATATAAAATCTATGAATTATTCCGTTAACATATAAAAATGATGAATTTGAATTTTACAAAGACGTGCAATTTGATATTTCGTACCGCTTATTTACTGAACTAAAACGAAAACCATGTGCACACACCCTAACATGTAGCGTACATTAATGAAACTGTAATTATCATAACGAATCGAGATACAGTGAGCTCCGAAATGAGATGTCTGTACGGAATTGCCTTCATTATATCTGACGTAACTATCATTGTGCGATTTAGATATATATATATATATACCGGTATATTTAATATTTATATAATAGAGCAGTGTGGATTAATAATTGGGGCAAGGTAATTCACAGGTGAGGATTCAGATTATTCTTTTGGCTTTTGGCAACATGGAAGATAGTAAGTGGTAAGGAAGAATTAGGCTGTATCTACACAGCCTTATTCTTCATTACGAGAAAATACCCGTGGCCAGTGCTGAGACATGAACACACGAATCGAAATTTAAATCACGCCTTGTATAATAAAACTTTTGATTTTATTTAAAAATAAAATTTCTTTGATCACTAAAATTATCTTTTAAATTGAAAATATATTTTTTGCAAACTATGTAGTCTTTATGTCAATACTAGGAGTTTGCTAAATCCTTTAAGTTAAAACTCTTGATGTTAAAGGATTTAACAGTCTAGTTAGCCTAGTCCTCGTGCTAGGAGTGGGTTCACATCAGTAGTGCAATGGGTAAGATACGAATGCAAAAATAACACAATCGCACGATCGCACAATCGCAAGATCATTAAGGCAGAGCTAAAATTAAATTTCACGTATGCGTTTCACGTATTAAGATGTAGTGCATCTAGTATTTATGCTTTTGCGGACTAGCCACCAGATGTCTCGCGCAATCCACGCCTTCTTCTCTCAACTTTTCTTCACAGCTATAAGTACTAAGGTCTCACCAGAACTCTTCAAAAATTCTACGAAATATAATAACTTATTTCCTTAGCCAACTAACTAAGCTTCTTTTATTTATCGTTCATTTATCTAATTATAAGTTAAATCCTATAAATTTTACTCAACTTTTCTTCACAACTGACTAAGGACTAAGGTCTCACCAGAACTCTTGAAAACGACTACGACACAAAATATGTTTCTTATGTCCTTAACTAACCAACTAAGCTTCTTCCATTCGCCATTCATTTACGTAATAAGGTACATAACATAAAGTTAACTGTTCCTATTCACTGACTGTCATCTACTCTACATTATTATTCCTCTGTCTCTATGTCTATATGCGGAAACTTTTAAATGGTCTTCACCTACTGATTATCTTTGTATAATCTTAAGTTAGCTGTAAGTTTCCCATGAAAATAAATAAAGAAATAAGCAAAAGCTACATCTTTACCTACAGAACCAGTAGATCTTGTGCGATTAAATAATAAATAAATTAACAAGAATACGCAGAAGTGTGTTAGTAATTGCACTAGAAAACATTCACGTGTGCTTCGCTGCGCGTATTGCAACATGATTATAATATACTTACGAGTGTAGTGGCATCTGTGCGCTGAAGAATAATTAGCAGAATGCACCCCAAATACAGCTCTTAACAAATACAAATTACGTACTAAAATGTCTTCTTCCACACAAAAACACTTTAGAAAATGTAGTAAAATATTCATTCTTTTCATAAAGTACGCTTATAGGGAAGTTGAAATGTGATTTTTGCTTTTATACCACAGTATCATTGTTAATAATTATATTGTTGGTTGCATAATTAACATAACGCGAAGCAAGACTTTCTGTAACTGCGATGAATTTAGTAACTGCGAGACTGAGTGCGAATTCAAACCTTATGTTCTGGGGCACAGAGTCGTTTGTGAACTCCAGTCTATTGTTTTGATACTAACTTACTAAGTAAGCGCCTCGCAAGTGGTTTAACCGTGTGCATTAGGGTTGGTTGGAAGTCAGACTAATGTTTGCTCGGTGTAAACAAATTGAAACGTCCATAACTTTGTGGAGTTGTAGTGGCTATAGGAATTGGCACTAGCCGCGCGTAACATAATTTCGCATCAACAACATTTTGGTTTCATACACGGGTTTCATATTGAACAAATATATGCAAAAAAGGGTGAGGCTTTTTTTGAATTTTTCAAAATTAAAATTAAGAACAGTATTATATATAGTCATTATATCATCATGTAGTTTGGGTCTTGCTTGTTTGGTTGAAATTGAAATCAATTTTACACTACGTTCCCAATAACACGGAGACTTGAAAAGTCATAGCTTAGACTCGGATAATACCGGAATATACACTGTATAAGAAAACCGTGGCAAAATATATCATTTTTCTTTAATTATGACTTTAGATTATTATGTTAAGATTTAAGACTATGTTAAGATTATTATTATACTCTTGTATACTAGCGTGCAGTTTACGTAGTCTCATGTCTCATGAACATCCATGATTCAGTCTAGAACAGAATGGGAACGAAACAGAATAAAAATGAGGATGAAGGCTTGTGTTAAGAGAGAGTGCACGTTAACAGTGCAATAGGGAGTGAAGATTAAACCCACGATCTCTCGATCTTCAGTCCGACACTAACCAATCCGATACCATCCATTAAAATGATTAGTATTATTATTTTTATAATTTTGAGACAGCAAACGAGCATGCAGGATGACCGAGTTGGAACGCCTCGATTAAGTGCGTGTCCCTTATCACACCCTTTAAACCAGAACACAGCAGCAAGAACACTGCTATAGGCAGGTATATAAGGCAGAAACTAATTCAAAAACACTTACGACGGCATTGAGAAACGCTAATAATTTCATAAAGTGACATTTCGCTTCTTGAAAAGATCTCTGACACTTTAAATAATCATTAAAAGTCTCAACATCCAAATGTTTTCCAACATCATTGAAGAGAGTACGCACCAGCCCTGCAACCATATGGCGGTCCCAAACTGGGTTACCGATAGTGAAAGGTTGCGCAACCGGGGCCACTTGTGTAACCCGTTTCTGGGTAACTGGTTCGATTCCGGTGATAACATGGTTTTAAGCACGTGGGTTCGATCTTTGGGCCGTGGTGAGAGGTTTAGTTGTGTATCGAACAATAGGATCAGTAACTAATTAACTTGCTTATCGAATACCAAGAGCTTTTGCTGTATCTCTAAAATTAGCGGCAAAACCTATATTAAAAGTAGATTTAGAAACTTTAAAGAATTGAACAAGGTTTAAATCACGTGACACGCGTTCGCGGTTTTTAGTTCAAGACCTCATAATTGTTATTAAGTCTTTTGTAAAGTTACATCTTACGAGACACCAAGATTACGTGCAAGTTATCGCTTCAAATTACTTTTTGGGTTTAAGACTAGTAATTGACGGAGTTTGACTCAGTTTCAGCTAAGTATACTGTGAGTATATTCCGACTACGATGCACCTACGACGGAAACTGAATAATCGAAATTAATACTGAATTATTTACCCGATTGTGAATTTTAAACACTAGCGGGAATGGACATCGATTTGCGCGAAAAGCGCGATGTTTTATCAGATTTAAATGATAAATTAACTCACAAAAGGCTAAAATAAGCAGATGATGAACAATTATTACCTGAACGCAAACAGAGTAATATTAAAATGGGCTGACAGACAATTGGTAATCAATCGGGGGATAAAAAGATGCGTCAACACTACTCGATCGTTCACAAAGGAATATTCGTTAAAGGTGATTTTGTGCGAACGTTTCGGGTGGCACACACGAGCGACTTTGCGATTTTTTTGACTATCTTACAAGGGTTGTATCTTTTAATGTGGTAAGTTGAAAACTTTAGTAATATGTTTAGTTAAGTAATAAAGAAGTTCAGTATTGCTAAGCTATTTTTTTCCTTTGGAAAGTTAGGCTAAGGAGTACGATAGTATAATTAGATTATATAAATTATACATAAATAAGATTATACACTTACTATACCACCCATACAAATAAACGCAAAACATACCACACACTGTATTCTGTACGCTCCTCATTAATCAACAAAAATCGCAAAATCTCGCCACTACAATCGTCCGTGTGCACCGCCTAACGATTAAGGTTAACAAAACGGCGGATAAACGTAAATGCGGCGCGCTCGCAATCAGCCGCCATTGCTGCGGAAACGAGCTGTGATGCGATAATGAATAATCGTAATGGCAGCGCTAAATGATGCTTAAATCCGCATTGTGCGTAGTTCGTGTAGTTCGAACGCGTTATCTCACGCGTTATGACCGCTGTCTTGTGCACGACGGATGGGACGTGTGCGTGTGTGACGTGCGTGCGTGTGTGCATGCATGTGTGTGGGTGTGTATGTGCCTGTGTGTGATTAGGCTGCCAGAGTCAGTTTCAGTGACGTACTAGGTTGTAACGGGGACATTACTTGTGTTGATGTACGTCTATAGACCATTTTCTAGTGCTCAGGAACACATTTTTTAAATTCAAATTTATCGTATGTCCTTTTCTGGACCTGTGAAAATGTGTGTCCAAAATTAAATGTTGAGCGGTCGAGTAAATCGAGTAAAATAAAAGTTAAAATACCCGTGAAAACAAAATATACAAACGACGCGAAATCAAACAGCAAAGGTTTTAAAGGTTAACCTTTTACGGTTCGACTCCGGAGACACCGGCGCCACACGTTTCTCTGCCTTACAACAACAGTGTTCTTGCTGCTGTGTTCTGGTTTAAAGGGTGTGGGCGAGGGAGGGATACTTAACCGAGGCGTTCCAAGTTAGTCTTCAGGGATAGCAACGCATTTGTGTTCGACCAAAGAAAGAACTTCGATCCTGCCTTGGGTTGATTACAGATGGCCATGGGCGGCGGTGATCTAATTACTGTTGCGGTTCAAAAGATTCATAAAGTTCGAAGCCTCCTGGCCTTGGTTGCTTCCGGTTCGTGGCTATTCACGTTCCGCCATGTTAATAGTCAAAAGATAACATTAGATAATGGTCACGGTTCTAGTTCACCAATTAGTCATAAGTAGCGCACCACACTCGTAGTCTCTTTGCCTCATACGAGTACTGGGTTCGTACCCAGGATAACACGAAGTCAATAACAGACACCCAGAATTTATTATAGAAATATAACAGGTACGAGTATAATATAATAATTATTAGTTTTCGATTGTACAAGGGAGACTTTCAACTTTAGTGAGACACACTTAACCGAGGCGTTCCAACTTAGTCCTCAGGGGTAGCAAAGCACTTGTGGTCGACCTAAGGAACAATTTCATTTCTGATTACAGATTTCAGATCAGATGGACTGCATGCTCGTTTGCTACCTCCCAGTTATACAAAAAAGTCCTATTGTTTACAGAACCAGTCATTTCAGCACCTGTCTATAATATAACATTTCACACTTATAGCACCACACTAGGATTCCCAGTGTCGTCGGTGCCATGGACAACACACAAAGACGTATACACAAACACCCAGACCGAGGACAGAAATGTAAACTTATCATTCAAATTTCTGCCTTTCTGAGAATCGAACCTAGGACCCTTCGAAAGGCAGTCCAGCATGGTGATCATTGCGTCGATGTATAATATATTTCTATTCTATTTTTGTTGCAGGTTTTTTTCCGGCAATGTAAAATTACTCTTAAAAATTCGCTATTATTTATTTGTAACAGTATTTATTAAATAAATATATAGTGTATGTAATTTTATCTTATAAACAATTGGTTTTCTTTTCCCGAATTAGTTTTTACCACCTACCTTATATCATCCTCCCTGGATTGCCTGACGAAAAATGCCATTAGGCATTAAGTTTACCCTTGTAACATCTTTCTTTAATATTAGAGGTGATACAATAAATTATAACTACATATTATTATACATAAAACCACTAAAATACATATACATACCATTTACGATAGAGAACTCCACCAGCTGTGGTACACGAAGGCTCTATTCCGACAAGATCGATCGGCATTCAATAATATTAAACATTCAGGAAGCGTGCCTGTGAAGCGAACGCATTGTGAACAACACCCGCTTCGAATACGAGCGCTTCGGAGTTTTATCGCGGCTTCATGAAGCCGAGGAGTTCAAAGTTACTTCACTTCAAAACTACTCGATAACTTCCTGCGAGATTTTTTGGTTTTTATGGCGATATGAAGGCTAACAAAGTTTGAAAAGCAATCTTACGATTGGGAGGTATTTTTTTGAGGTAGCAAGCGAGCATACTGTCCACCCGATGGTAAGTGGTCACTCCCGTGGTTATCTATATCTATACATATAATAAATCTGTAAGTGATTGATGTCTGTACATGGAGGATATCTAAGAGAAAACCATTTTAGCGATCTTTATTTAAATAATAGAACCCAAAAAATATATTTTAGATTTTTTGTCTCTTTGTCGGTTTGTCTGTGCGCTTGTGCACGCTAATTTCAGAAATAAAAATCTAACTAAGATAGGATGGAAGTTCCTTTTTAAGTGGACTACATATGCTATATGCTTTGTTTATGTGTATCTGCATACGTACGTGCATCAAAGGCATGTGTGTAATGATTTCTTCTACTAATTTAATGTATTTTTAATGTATTATTATATAAAATATTACATTTCAGCACTTCATCTCCGTATAAACTTGACTAACTTAAAATTTGATTGTGTCAAATTTCATACTGCTCCGTCCGTTTGTGTTTCACTTACTCATACTATGATTACAATTAATCGTATCGCGATTCAACAACCTCAATTACATTAAAGTAAATTATTATGTAGGTGGTACATTAGGTAATTAGCTTTGAGTTCAGCCTGAATAGACACGCGTGTAATCTCTCACAGGATATAGCCTATATCTATAGTACGCCTATATTCCAAAGAGCGCATAGCGTAAAAATGTATTACTACAATCAATGAAAGTAAATTATAGTTTGTAGATGACGCTTGAGGTAATTAGATTAAAGTTTGAAATGAAATGAAACCAAAAGTATTTATTGTTTGACAAAGATGTTACAACAAAATAATTGGTTTAAAACAGTCTACCCTATTCGGGCATACAATAGTTCTATATATCTGGTATAAGTTGTAAACGTATGTCGCGAAACCTACTTTAATCTTATATTAAAATTAAACGAATTATACCACACTTACCTGCTAACCGGAGTCAGTCATTACGTCCATAATAAAAAAACGTTATATAAGATAACATTATGAATTAGATTCGCTACTAAATGCACAGAAAACCTCTCTGTGCATTTAGTGATCATACGCATGAATTTTAGCCAATTTTTTAATATCTATTTTTATCTATGTTTGCTGATATTATGTACAATTACCATCTTTGTGTTATGTACTCGTATGTATGCGTTTGCATTGTTTCGTTGAATAAACGTATTTTCTTTCTTTTTTTCTATTTGCCTACTTAAATTAATCGCAGATGAAGTATGAGGTGATTAGCATAATGCTCATCTCAAACAAATACATAACTAGCTTCACGTGTTCGGTTGGAAACTACGTTCTGTCCGAAAACCATCGATTAATTACCGCATTGAACACGTGGCCCAACTTTGCCCGAACTGTCTGGCTTCCCAAGTTTCCGGTGATAGAATTTGTGTACGATGTTCCTGTCAAGTCTCGCTGTTTGTGCAGACCGTACTCTATCTATCGAGTTAGGTATTCAGGGTGGAGTCAGGTGTGGAAAGATAGATTTCTGATGGTATAGCTTTTAATTTTTTTATGAGCGTAGTATTGAGATCTATGATTAACTTTTAGCAAATCCTTTCAGGATTGAGAAATGAATTATAAAATGAAATTGGGTATAACATAGTATGTTATATCCTCTTACATTAGTATTTCATACTTATTTCTCAATATTTGCTATGTGAAAATTTTTAGAAATTCCAAAGAAACTCCTGTTCGTACCATGTAACTTACTGCATACACTACCGACTAATGAAGATTTGGCACAAGTTTCAGTGTGGAGTTGCAGACTTCCCGTTACATGGAGTGCAAGCTGCCAAGAAAAGTTCGTAGAAAGTTGGTACATGTAATTCATTAGCAAATCCCAAGAATTCATGGCGGTCGAACTCTCTATGGTGTGTCTGCGATCAAAGCCGATCCTAAACAGTTCTTATTGAACTTGCTGAAAATCTTCTCTATGTTTGCGTTATCCTCATTAGTTCTTGTTATAACATTGGGAAACGAGCATGTGAAACCACCTGATGGTAAGCGGTCGCTGCCGCTCATGGATATCTGTCATGAAGTTCTTTCTTAGATCGACTACAAAAGACATGCTTCCCCTTCAAACCGGAACATAGGAGCAAGAATAATGCTGTTATATAGCAGTAATAATTGTGCGGTTGTGCCTCCAGAGTCGAACCGTAAAAGTTTCTACCATCACTCCAATCAGAAGATCAATAACTATTAAGTATAAATTTAACCGTATCAATTAATATTAACTCTTCATTGTATACTTCTTACCTTCTATACCTGTTCAGTTGAAGTGAGCTCAATTTCAGACAATTAATAACAGGGAAGCTCGATACGTGGACGAAGTTTTGAACAACTATCGACAATTTTCTCTACAGCTTAGAAACGACGGTCTGTTTCCGCAGACTACACAAAAATGTAGACGGCGTTTAGCTTTTATATTTCAACGTATGTTATAAATACTCAGCTCGAAAGTTATGAAATCCAAAAGACTAGCTTTTTCAACAACACACGTTTAATATTTGTTTTAAAAATAGTATTTGGTACAAAAAAAGGCCAAAAGGTAAGAAAATATAGTGCAAGAAACTTAAAACAGGCTTCGTCGTACAGTCGCGATAGGTTTTGCATTAAGTAAATTGCCTTCGAGGCGAAAAGTATTCTATTAGTAGTAAATTTCTAAACCGGATCGTGTCCTATCTGAATATAACATTTCATGCATTACAACACATTATTATTAGTATATGATGTGGAATACCGAGGTTTTTACTGGTGTCTTCAGTACTGTACTGAAGACACCAGTAAATTACAATTATGTGACACTTATCTGCAATAAATAGACCATCGATCTGTCTGTCACTTGGTTTCAAAACTTATTTAAGTCCCTAGACGTTAACGACTAAATATATAAAACAACGTGCAAAGTTTGGACAAAGTTCTATATATTTCGCTCAATGTCATTGCGTCGAGTAACATTATATTCACGTACACAATTTATAAAGTTATCATTAAGTAACTTAAAAAGAAAAATAAAGTATTTCATTTATTAAATATCTTATACTTTATATTTGAATTGAAGTTAGAACCTTTTACGGTTCGACTCCGGAGGCACCACCGCCACACCTTAAAAGTTTCTACCAAAATAAGAAAGAAAGAAAATACGTTTATTCAACGAAATAATCCAAACACATACATACATAAAACAAAAATGGCAATTGTTCATTATATCAGCACACAGATAAAAAATAGATAAATAAAAATACATCGATTAAAAATAGGTAAATAAAAAAATGAGGGAAAAATGCGTATGATCACTACATCATGCACACAGGTTTTATACAGGATTTTTACAGGATAGAACATTGTTCTATCCCTGTATTCCGCATACGTCCGCTATGGACGAGAACTCTACCCACTTTTATATTCCAAGGCTCGAGCGCAGTGAATCTAGTCATCAAACTTGCACTGTACTGCAGGTCGTAATTAGTTGGACGGAGTTGTGTGAGTTACATTGGAATTGATAGGCTGGAGATGGCTACTGGACCAAGTTTTCCGACTAAGTTACATTGGAATTGATAGTAGATGGCTAACAGTATACCAAAGTTGGCAGCGTTGACACTAATTGGGTGTCTCGTTAGAATGTTTTGCGAAAGTTTGTAATACGCCGTGTCCCTTACTTTGAGCTGCTCTATTATATTCGTTTTCTTTGATACGTTTCTAGAACAAATATAGAACTTTAGTTACTAGTTGCTGGATCTCTTAGCGCTTTCGTCTTTGAGACTTAGATTCGATATATTTATAAAATAAGTTCAAACGTTCTAGAAGTTGTCGTTTACCTAATAGACAACGTATTATATTTTTTGAGTTATACTTTAATTAGATAATAGGTTAACATACTGTTATTAAATTAGGTTATTACTACATCGCAACAATCCGCTATTATTATGTATATACCCTTATATATACCCTGGTATATATCCTTAATTCATGCAATATATACCGCCCTCCCTCCCTCACAGGACTCGTGTCTACGACAATTATAAAGCTATAAACCAACATACATACCACCACCAACACGTAACCAAAACATAACATACTGTTGTTAAGTGGTCAATGCAGCCCATGCACTTCAATAACATCCCGACTTGGCCCGGTCGAATATATTTGTTACTTGAAATGGTGACCATAACCCTTGTCATTGAAAGTAATAAATTCCTCTATTATTTTTTTAGTAGTTGTGTTAACTTGTTTCCGGGAAGTAACTCTTTCTACACATTTCAAAATTCGCGCGCTAACAACGTAATTTAATATGGAAAAAAAATGTATTTTCCTTGAAAATAATACAACTGCAACAAGAAGGATAGCTTAAAACAATATTCATTATAAGCGAAACTCATTATGGGGCAATTTTTCATTCCGCGGACATTTCCCTCGGCTTCGTACGAAATTGCCCGAGAAAACAATATTCTCTAATTTGATAAGTTCAAAGCGAGACGCAATAAGCTGCATCTTGGCTCCTTTCAGACACGACAAGTAGTTAGTATTTTATTAGTAGAGTGCCACTACGAGCGGAATAGTTGGCCCAAAATTCCGGTGAAGCGTTCTAGGCTTAAAGGGTAAAGGCAGGGCCGGATTTGAGGAAGGGCGGGCGGGGCTGTCCCGGGGCCTCCACGAGAGACGGCCAATACGGGCCAATACAGGCAATAGCCCGATGGGTAGTGTCAGACTTATGATCGAGAGGTCGTGGTTTATCACTCCCATTGCACTTCTGACGTGAACCCACTCCTAACACAAGCCGTTGAGCTTAGCTGAAGAGTAACAACATTACTAGTATGTATTGACATGCTAGTGGTTAAAAAAACTTCTGGTCTGGTCTGGTCTTATCTATATCTAAGCAATCGAAACATACTAAATTCATACTGTGTATGCAGACAATCAGCCTGTCGGTCCGTTAAATTGAATGAAACAAAAACTAAGCATTGTGATAAAAGTACAGACCCTTACGCCCGCTGCAACTGGGGCCACACCCTACTCTTCAATATTTCAACAAGATGCGCCGCGTTAAAAGGAAATTCTCTATGCACCACTAGATTGCAGCGCTAATATTTAACGGTAGATTTTCGCTAATGAAACTTCTCAATTTCCTTAATGCAATGAAATTTGTTCTGAAGAACACTTTCAGGAAGGTTTATTCAGATTTACTGTTTACAGTCTAAAGTGCTCGGGGCTGTTTTTATTTTAGAAATGGAAAGAAAATTATGAAGCGAAATACTGGTAGAAAATTGCCGGCTTACATCATTAAGGTTCTAGAAATAGCTGCGAGCGCGGTTTGTGACGTCATATTTTTTATTCTTTCTATTAAGAGGGTCTTATAATCCGTTTCAATGTTACTATAATCGATACAATAATTTTCATAACGTAAAATAATAGAGATGTAATATTTCATTTGGTTATTTTTTCTAGACAAAAAATTAATACTACATAATAAAATGTAATGTATTATGCCGACAGAGCATATAGTAAAAGGTATACTTAAATTAGACGAATAATTAAGGGATTTACGGTATAAGGCTGACGTATAATTAAATTTTACTACTAATTTATTTAATATATATATATATTTTTAATTTATTAATTTGTGACCAACTACAAGATATAAGAAGTGTACACATGACTTAATAAAATCAGTAAGTACGCAATGATGGCCTATTTTTCCGAATTTTTGTTCAACGAACTTTCGTTTTGTTGGGATCAACTTCGGAGTATATCTATATATAATTATCAAGATTTGTCCCCTGTGTATAAAGTTAAGCGTGATCTTACATAAAAGTATATACGTGTCGAATTGTGAACCACCAGTTTTTCGTCGGTTAAAACCGAATACACATTTAATATCCTAATAGTTCAGGAATGAAAAACAACGTTCAGATTAAGCACACTTGTACACGCTAAAGCTAATTTATATTCAAATTCAAAAGCACTTGTTTTGTGTAGACCAACTGGGCACTTACAAATATTCAAATTTTACATTTTTTAATAAGCTACACCGGATCGGAACGCGACCTCCACTGAGAAAAACTACAAACACAGCTGGTTTTTCTCGCTCCAATTTTACTTAAAATGAAATAAATAAAATGCCTTTTAAGCACACAACGGGGAAGTCAATATATTATCAGTTTTATTTTTTAATAAGTTCATTAATAATTTATATATATACCTTTGAAAAATAGCAGTGTGATTCAGTTCTGGTCACATAGATAGCGCCTACATGCACAGATATAATGTTTTCACCAAAACAATTTTTGTTTATGGATGTGTCTGCATTATGTCGGTGATTAAATAATTAAATTAAATAATAAAAAATAAAAATGAAAGAAATAAATAAATAATAATATTGATTCTTTCTTTCTAAAATATAGTAGTTCTAATAGCTCATTTTTATTTATACTAGTAAATACGAATAAACGAAACATAATTTTGTAATTTTTAAGGACTCCATTTAATTAGAATTTTAATGGTCAGAAAATTTCAAAATCGAATGTACAACACCCTCCCGCTCCCACAAGCGACAGTTTAAAAACGTTTTAAAATCCTACCTCTTTCCAAACATTTGTTTTACTCCAAAAAAGAATATCAGGTTGATACTTAAAGAACATTTTATAGGATATTTTTGTAGTTAGGGAGGACAGGGAGACATACTTAACCGAGGCGTTCCAACTTAGTCCACAGGAACAACGCATTTCTAGTCGACCTAAGAAAGAACTTCAATCCTGTCTTGGGTTGATTACAGATGTCCATGTGCGGCAGTAACCACCTACCATCACTGCATGCTCGTTTGCAACTTTCAAGTTATAAAGAAAAGAATGAATACCCACTTATACCTACGTTTTGTTTCACGAGATTCATCGAATCTAATTAGACCGAAAATGTCACAATTCCCAACCTTGTTTCGTGCATAAACACGGAAAATGTTAAATAAAATAAACACAACTCGCCGGGGATTCGAACTGCGCACCTCTGTTAATACTTGAGTGGAACACACTTAAGTATTTACTAGGGACTAGCGAAATCTCTTGCCGCCGAAATTTGCTACCTAAATTTACGAGCACCCAAGCTTAGTTAAACCGGTGATACCGCTCGACCCCGGTGAGTAGGAATGTTATATGCTGACTGAATTACGTCAGCCCGGACAAACAGAAAGACAGATATAAAAAAAGCATTGTGTTTTAATATCATCTAAGCACTTGAGAGTACAGTTATTTTAAAATCATAGACAGAAACTTCCAGATAAACTGACAGTTTTTATATATATCTCAGTCAACGCCTCGAAGAGGTGTAGTGCTTTACGGTCGACTGATTTTTAAATTGTTATTTGCTCACTTCAATTGCAATTTGTTATGTTGTCACACTCTTTCCGTAAAAATAAACATATTCTTTTATAGAATAAACATTGGCAAAAAAAAAAAAATGTTTTCTAATGTGCCCCTAACAATATTTTTAGTCTGCCGTTTATTATAAAAATCCAGGTCAACATCAAATATTATGTACCTAAAACTTCACCAATCAAGATATTTTGATATTCTTTTACGTCTACATCATTTATAT
>DWNJ01000580.1:0-14733 GCA_018250275.1 Udranomia eurus
TTTTGCATACTGGTGTTTTTGGAATAAAGAACACCTATAGACAAAGACTACTTAAGATTATAAGGGTTTCTGATAAAATTTAAAACAATATTTAAAGTAGCTAAAACGATGTGAGTTTTAATAAGAAACATGGTTGCCTACACGCAGGTATCTCGCTCAGAATAAATATAATAATCTCATCAGTAGATATCTGTAACGCAAACTCAATCCATAAGACATTATTTAATTCCGCGCGCTCCCTAGCAATAATTCCAACCGCGCTCAAAAACAGTCTCTTTCTCTCTCTCTTGTTTATTTGATTTCTAGAAAATTAATGTTCCTATAATCTATGGATAAATAACATTGTTCTTTAAACAAGACAAAAAAATAGGAATGATAATAAAAATAATAAATAATGTTTCTGTTAACAGAATGAAATTACAATTATTGATGACTTAGGAGTAGCTACTCCTAAGTCATCAACAATTGTAATTTAATCGAAAAGAATTAAATAATTGAATTTTACAAACTTGAAGAAAAAATTTAGTAAAGCAAAACTACTTTTTGTCAAACAAATAAGTACACAGCACCTACACCTGTCGTTAATTGACTATTATTGCTTCCAGTATAATAAGTACTGATAGTTTAAAGATACATTGTTACTTATGAAAACTAAATGTGGAACTGTACAAAGTAAGCTTGCCTTTAACCTTCAGAATTTAGTACCTTCAAAATGAAATACTTAATGCAATTAGAACATCAATTAGAAGTTGCCGTCAGAAACGATGTTTGAAATGTACCACCAATGTTTCCAAAGCTATATTTTCTTTACATTAGAATAATATAAAGGAAACTTTCCCCATGATGATGTTGCTTACTAATTACAAAGAAGCGAAGTTCCTTAATTGATTTAATGCCTCATTAGACGTGGCAGGCACTTTCAGCGGGAGGAGGCTTAAAATTTGATTTAAAATTACTCCCCTTTGAATATTTTAATCGACAAGAGGGTTACGATTTTTTAATGAAGTTAACTTTTGTGTTCTCGCAACAAATACCTAATTTTTTTAACATAAAACATCGAAATACTCAAACTTTAATAATTACGAAGTAAAGTACCATTAAGTACCAATTAAGAACCATTAATTTTGTTGTTGCGATGATAAATTTTAGACTAGAGCAAAATAAATCACAAAAAATTATAACTTTTTATTATCTTAAACCGTGGCTGATGGTCATGATTATGCTTATTTTTGTTTACATTAAAAAAAAATTAATTAGGATATATCTAGATCTTTTTTTTTTGATATGGAACAACACATCGTTCGCCCAGAAAGATGCTTTAATTTTTTTATTTTATTAAAATGAAAACTATGGAGATGTCTACTACCAATAAAATTTAAAGTAAAATAAACTTTATATATTTTTTTATTTCCAATACATCTCCCATAAAACATCAAAATCAATGCTATTGATATCCTGAAACCAATATATTTTTCACGATGAAATGGAATAATCGGATGACTGATAAATATTGTTCTAATGTTATGTTTCATATCTATAGTTACATTGAGATTTTTTTCGAAGAATCTCATCAATCTTTTTATATTTGTATTGGTTTAGTTAGTTCATAATGACAATTTTATATAATATGTATTTTTTATCCTATTTATATTTACACTAAGTATATATTTGATATCTATCTATTAATTACACGTTATTATATCATTATTGCGAGTACATTGTACTATTTATATAATATCCTAAAACGAAAAATGTTTTTTTGTCCAAATAAATAAATAAAAATATTACACGCCTTGCCCGAAATAAAAAAAGAAGTAAATAATATATATAAATTATCATTCCAGCGGGTTCAGCGGTGATGATAGGAGCGAATCTCCGTTTCGGGTTGGCGGGTGCGACGAACGCGTCTATAATGAACAACACCAGGCTGTGCCCACCAGGCGGCGCTGCGAGTGCTGTGGCGCTGCTAGCGCTATCTGGACTCGGGATCTCCGCGAATCTTGCGCTCATGACCGTCATACTCAGCAAGAAACAACTGCGAAGGTAAGACGTTTGCTATAACTTAGAAGTAACTTTTGAGACCAATGACCCGTGGGAAGACCTGTTTTTTACACACTATTTCTCTATTTCGTGGTTACTTCCTATACCTTTCACCAATTTCACAGAAGCCGTTAATCCATAGACAATTAGATCTTTATTACTTATATAATTATAAAACGGAGACAAGTTTTTACTTAGTTTACCTAATGTTTAGTTATAGTCATAGGTTACTTAGTTTACTTGTTACTAGATATTAGTCACAATGCATCGCGTATATCTAACCTGAATCAAAGATGAAGTCGCCACGTATATAGGTGTGTAATATTATTACATGCGCCTGTAAACTCTAAATCTTTAGTTTAGCTTTAAGCAGAATATGTCACTTGTCTCAGACAGAGCTACTATAAACTCTGTATTACGAGATCTCGTACTTCTAGATACGATGCAATTATACATTTATAATTTGATAATAGTGGTTAAATCTGCCCCGTAAAACCATCAGTATTCTACTACTAACGATCGGTTAACTAATATCGGAACTCATTACATATTACGGTTGGTTTTACTTCACATTTCTATTACTCTTTAACTTTTATGTATTCAAGTTACGTTTGTTACTAGGTGTTACGCTCTTTATCAAGAGTTTCCTAGATAAATCGTATTAAATTTACGTTTGTTTCTAGGTGTTACGCTCTTTATCAAGACATTCCTAGACAAATCGTATTCAAGTTACGTTTGTAACTAGGTGTTACGCTCTTTATCAAGAGTTTCCTAGATAAATCGTATTCGAGTTACGTTTGTTACTAGGTGTTACGCTCTTTATCAAGAGTTTCCTAGATAAATCGTATTAAATTTACGTTTGTTACTAGGTGTTATGCTCGTTATCAAGAGATTGCTAGACAATTCTTATTAAAGTTACGTTTGTTACTGAGTGTTACACTCTTTATCAAGAGATTGTTAGACAAATCGTATTAAAGTTACGTTTGTTACTAGGTGTTACGTCTACCCTTTGTGCGTAACAATATGTCGATACACAATACACGTACGAGTAACTAGACCGCAAGCTCGGTTGCTTTTTGTCGCCACAGAACCTTTATGTTTGCTAAATGCACAGCTTTCCACAGTATCGAGAGGACGCAGCCAGTTAAAAGCTTTTTGTTTTACATCTACACACGAAGTACAATGCGCCTAACCACGCATTTAGTCGTCGGTTGGACGTTAGCTTACCGAACCTTGCGGCCATTATGTTCAGCCACTGTACTTTGAATATTGGACCACTTCCATGCGATCAAGCGAAAATCTAAATAATTAACCAGATCAACGCCTACTGGAAAAGAGCCTGCCTTTACAACAGGCCATTTCGATTTTAATAATGAGGATTACATTAATTAACTTAAGATCGCCTGAGGCGTCATCGCCACCCCTTAGATTATTTCTCCCTTTTCTCGGATATCGTCGCTTCTAGCACCCCTTGGTTCCGCTTCCAGTGATTACGTTAATAAGGATCTATTTTGCTTTATGATTTCTATCACCAAATGACGAATCGGAGGTGACGTAGTCAAATAAAGAATTGTGACCAATTTGTGGTTAAATGAATACGATTGATATATACCATCGTCTAATCCTGTTTTAAACGATTATATTACAATAATTGAAGCGGTAATAGCCCAACGGGTAGTGACTTACGATCGAGAGATCGTATGTTCGATTCTCACACTCTTTTGCACTATTGACGTGAACCCACTCTTAAGCGTTAGAGTTTAGCTGGAGGGGTTAAAAAAATGATTATTACTAGAGATGGCCTAGCGGTCGACAAGATCAACCGTATATCATAAAAATATCGGCTGTAAAATATCTATACCTATAGAATAATTAAAAATATTTTTCGACTCCACGAAATGACATTAATTATTTGACAGGCTGATGTCACTCTCCATTCAGTATTCAAATGACGTTCCGTGTATTCACGGAATTACACGGTGTCTATATACGTGTGTGCGTCAAAGGCATGGTTGTATGCGTAATAGTTTTTTTTACTAATTTAATGTATTTCTTATGTATTAATATTTAAAATATTATCTCTCGGAACTTCTTTCCCGAATAAACTTTGACTGTGCCAAATTTCATACTCCTCCGTTCGTGTAATTGTCGTAAAACTCGTTCCTAAACTTTTTGCTTCACGTATTAATATTATATAATATTGGCAAGCTAGTTAAAAAAAGTCGGCCATACAAAGAGATTCGATTTTGAAACTAGTAACTCAAAAGTTGAGCGGCCATTTATGTTAAAAGCGTTTGTGGGATATATTGGGTAGATTAAGTGATTAGCTCGCTCTAGTTTAAGCCGGGCCTTCCATTCTTTGATATTCTTTCTCGTGGTTCGCTTTATTCAAACCGGCGTCAAGTCAATTTACGAGAATCCTCTTATAGTTAAAAATTTGAGATTCTTTGAAGAGACCCAAGCTCGATCGAATTATGAGACGATTCGAACAAAAGTTTAATGGGAATTACGAAGAATTTCTCTTCAAGTACTTTCATTTCGATTTTACGAAGCTAGGTCTTCTTTTCTTTCTTTAACGTCTTTGAGTTATTCTTGTTATGCCTATGGATTGGCCATCAACCCGTGATATACTCGTAAAGTAGTCAATTGAGTCTAATACTTGCATTAAAATGTCGGGCACAAGCCAGAACTATGCAATAACAGTAACGTCAAGTAAGAGAGCAAAAAGTAGTTTTTTTATTTAACACTGTCATAAAGGAATGGGGATCATTTATATTGTTTAATTGTGACAGTAATCTTAGTTGTTCCTTTCAAGCCTGATAGATACTGTATAAATGTGGCAGCAATCTTAAAGATGCACTTACTCTATGATGAAGGAAAGAAGAGATGTTAAAACCAGGATGTTAAGAGCGAACACAGGCGTAAAGCATAGCATTATTAGAATATATTATGTTGCCAAGCATCTTAGAACGTCTGTAGCTCCTGCTAGAGATAACATTTGCGGAGCTCCGAAGCCGAAATAGAAACGTGCCTAATCGACTGTTTAGATCGCAAACAAATGGGCATATTTACACGATACGTAGTCATGTTTACTCATATCACTCGTACTCATTATCTTGTCTTAGAAACTGTAAACGAGAAACTCGTACAACGTTAGCAATTACTAGAATCAATTACTTCTATACCTCCATGCAGTTTAATCAGTGTAAAATTGCCGCGCACCGGGGTTAAGGAAATATTTCAGTCCAGACTGAGATCTACATGATATATTTGTATGACCTTGACACGATTATTGACAAGTTTTAAAGCAAATTAAACAACAAATAAAGCAAATATAAATTAATAGTTTAAAAAGCCATTGAGATGATCCCTACATCAGACAGCTCACTGGTCTGAACTTGGGATAACATAATAATCATATTATGTCCTCGTCATCAGGAGAAATTGACAAAATATGTTTAGACGAATGTGATGAGTCCAAATTCGATATGTTTAGTAGTAGGCAGTCCAATGTTCGATCAGCCAACTTCCAATAACATGAACAGACTAGCTCGATGGAACCATAATATTGTATTGTCATCTATTCTACACTTAACTGCCAAGTTTCATGATGATACAACAATTAGAAGTGCGTGTAATTCAGATTTTTAGATTTTATTACATAGTTACAGGTCGACCTAATAAAAGCGTGTTAAAAATATAAATCACTCTTATTCTTTCGTACATACTTCTTTACTTCTGTCTATCTGTCTAATATATGGAAAATTTAAGAATCGCCCCACTGATTAGCAGGCAAATGTGCATCCGATAAAGTCAGAGAGATTTATCACCATACTCTTAGATGATCGGAAGACGCTAACTACAAGAGCTACGAAAACGCTTGCGAAGCCGGAAGTATAAAAGCGAGTCGCACGTTTTTAAAACCAGAGCTTGCAAAAAGTTGAATAAGTAAGGAGTCAACTTAAGGTTTAATCCTAGCTTACTAAGTCTAAAGTACTGAAGTTTTGCCATTATTCACGGTACTTCTAAAGTTGTGACAAAGAAAATCATTTTTAATTTATGATTAACCACTTCTATAAACTATTGTAAAAGTTTTACTAAAAGTATTTCCTGGGCTAGTTAACGTGATTGATCGTCCAACTGAAAAAATAATGAAAGTAAGTACTAATAATATATGTATAAGATTTGTATTGGTAAAATAAACTGCAATGTGTTACTGAAATAAATAAAGAAAGCCGTTTCTTTATTTATTTCATTTTTAAATCTATTTACAATATCAATTCTTTGTTCACAATTATATTTTCTCTAACCATATTTAAATTCTTTGACATGCACAATCTTAATTTTTTTATTCTTCAACCATAAACTTATATATGATATCTATGACAATTTCTTTACATATGCACTTATATTCGTTTTCGGTTTAAAACATCCGTTTATTTTATTATTTATTGAAGTATGTATATTAATGTACATGAGTTTTCACAATTAAGTGGTTAGTATACAGTAAGACTACAACAGATTATATTTTATACTATTATTTTATTGTATTAGAATAGCACACTGAAACCGGCATACAATGGCGTACCGTTGCAATCTGTAGGCTTGCGAAGCCTTCAACATGCCGAATTCCTATCTAATCTAACTTTATGCGTCGCTACTAGCAATACACGTTACGCGTAATTGTGCCCGCGACTACATTTAGAGTAAAACATATACGACACTTTCATTATAGTTCCCTCATTCGAAAGATAATGCAACTCCGGCGTCGTTCCAGGACGGTATATTTATTTTCAGTTTAATATTTAGGGAATAATGACCTATTTAATAGTATTTATAATTATCAGGCATATATAATTAGGGGTTATCATGCGTAGATCTATATTAGTCAAATAATTTATCATAATATAAATTAATAAATTATACAATTATTGAGACGCAGTGAACGTCTAAAAATTATGCTTTATATCAGTGTTCGATTGGATCAACTATCACAGCATTGTTGCTATAGATTAAAATCATGTTACATGTGCGACTGTTGCATCTAAACCCAATAATAAAAAACAAAGTGAACTGCTTTCACGTCGTTTGGAAGCGGACTGTTTTGACGAGAACGCTTTCAGCGTTATTAATCTTTGTCCGTTTAAAGCGTATAAATCAAATTTAGTCCGTACGACCTGTGGAGTTATTGAACAGTGTGTTTTTATGGCACAAGGTCCCTTTTCCGAATTTTCCTCAGAGGAATCACCGATGCGGTATATTGGATATCCTGAAAGGAAATAAAATTAACCGACCGAGCCCAAATCACGTGCTAATGGTCGCGTACCATAATTTATTATAAAATGTCATGTTTTAAGCGAATGAGAATGCAAGAAGCATAGTTTTACAATCAGGAGTTTCCGAACATACATTGAATAATTAATATGGAGTACTATATCCATACTAGAATTATACATACGAAAGTATTTCTGTCCGTCTGTTACCGCTTAAACCCTCCAAACCAATTTAGATTAAATTTGGTATGAAGCTAGTCTAGAACCGAGGGTTTAAAGACATAGAATAGTTTTCATCTTGAATGTAGTCTCTCATTGAGGTTATAATGTGGGCCAAGCAGCGGACAGAATTTTGTACTTTGTACTCGGATATAAGATTCCCCGAATTGTGTAGTCTTATTTAAAAACATAAAAAATAGAAAAAAATAACCCATCTAAAATTTTATTCATTATTCTATAACTTTATAATATATTATATAATAAAGATAGTTTAAAAGATAACAATGGTTTTGTGTAATGAACTGTGTATGTTATACATTGTTATACACATTTAAGTGTAAAAGGTTTCTTTGTGCGCAGTTGTTGTATGCAGAAACTATTGGGCGAATACATTGTACAACTTCTACTGTCGAATGCCGGATGTAGCTAACGAACCGTCGTAGTTAGGGTTGTTATAGCTTTCCGTACGTCCGGCGCAAATATTTTAAAGTTTGCTGAATGTTTCACATACATTAAGCGCCAATAGCGGAATGGGTAGCACCTATGTCGGTCCTACGATCGATCGAGAGGTCGCGGTTCGATCCTTAGTCCATTGCTCTATTTACGTGAACCCACTACTAACACAAGCCTTTGAGCTTAGCTGGAGGGGTTAACAGAATGCTAATTATTTTGTACATACTAGTCGTTTTTTTTAAATTAAAATTAAAAAGTTGCAACTAGCTGTCATTTAACTTTTTTCGATTTAATTTCGAACTTAACTTCGCTTGCACATGTGCGCGATAATGTGCCTCTTATTCGTTAATAGTTTTGCTTACATTGTTGAAGATAAGCTGAGCTTATAGGTACAACCCTATTTCTACTAAATGCTTGTTTGCGCCATTAGCTTTTTGTAAAATAAAAACAAAGTGGCTTTGTGTGCGGTTTTAAAATGTGGCTTGAAATATTTCTTCGCAACACCTTGATGTTTATTGCATTACTAATGCTTATTTATTTTATAATACTATTTTCGTTGTTAGAGAAAAATAATAATGAAAGAAATTATTCTGTAGGTATATCATTTTTAGAAGTGAATTTATTTTTAGATATGTATAGGTTATTGGGACTCTATTTTTTACATTCAGTTAGGGTTGTATCGTGTTACCGAAATAAAATATGTTGAAGGTGAAGGAAGAGATTCGGAGCTGCTACGACTATTTCGATCACATAACAGCAGTGTTCGGGCTAATATGTTCTGGTCTGAACGGTATGGTAAAAGAAGTGACACATTAAAACTTAGTCTTCATAACATTAAACTTAGTTACCGTATGAAAAACAAAACTTTTTATATTTTCCTTATACTCCGATGCTCGGAATACGAATCGATGGTTCTTTAGAAAGACGATTAATTGGAAGGTTCAGATTTTTAGATATATCAGTTGATATAGACCTCACGCGAATAAAGGAGAACGGGGGAGGCTTATTCTAGAACTCACTATTTCGGTCTTGTATCTAAAAAGGGAGCGACCAGACATAGACATGCGAAACGTGGTAGGTTACAGCGCAGAAAGAATGGAGGCCAATGAATTTCACTTTGGTACGGAAGTATTTTTAAAGAGCTTAAAAAATAGTACGAAGTATAATCCAATCCTCTCTTTGATAAGTTAATTTTACTTTTATAATTTTTATCTTATCTTATCTTTCCAGCTTTAAAATCTTGTATTAGGAGAGAGTTCACGTAACGCAGATCAAGAGGAGTGGAGTGAGTATGTTCGATCGATATCTCAATCGTTAAGTTCGATACCCTAATCATAAACCAACAATTCGACTCACAAAAATATTTCGAAGGACTACCTACTAACTACGAAATGTGGCGGAGTATCGAGATCATCCCCAGTTGTGATAAGACACCGTGCCCAGCCCCACTGGACTGGACATACCTACTGTAGAGCGTTCAGTTTTATTTATGATACAGGCCGTATGACGTATTTATATAACATATCCGAAGACGGTGTATGCTCATTTCAGAGCGTATTATGATGCATAGCGTAACACAAACAACGCAAAGCCGCTCATGAAAGACAGAATCACGCTTCGGACACCATTTTGTGCTCGAAAACATGGCCCTTTTATCGCATTCATGAATTTACAATTTCCAATTTTATTTAAATATGTCGTTTCAAAGTACTTTTAACACCAACAACAACGTATATCCATAACATAGTATTTCCGAAGACGGTGTATGCTCATTACAGAGCGTATTGTGATGCATAGCGTAACACAAACAACGCAAAGCCGCTCATGAAAGACAGAATCACGCTTCGGACGCCATTTTGTGCTCGAAAACATGGCCCTCGTTTCGCATCCATGAATTTGCAATTTCCTGACAATCCCGCGCCACTTCATCCTGCCTCAACAGCTTATGTTCGACATTTCTACTTCATCATTAGAGGAATTGTTGTGTCACGATTTCTACACATAATTGACTTGTCTGATCAAGAGCTAGTCTTCTCTCGTAAGCGATTTTCTCTGGTAATTGAATTGTTTCACTATAACTTTAAGTCTCCGTCCGTGAACTCATTAGCGTTTTACACATGTCACACGTCCCCGTGTGATATGTATAAAACGCTAACGTACTCTTTCCGTTAAATATACAAATATGTTAATTTTCACCGCCTGATTCCAAACCTATATAGTCTTTATATCATGTTTTGATATGACTAGCCGACTGTGATTAACTCAATACAAGATTATATACCTTGTTACGAAATATTAATTAGATAATATTCAATTGATATTTTTATCTGGGACACAATACAAATGTATAAAATGTGGAGGCATTATGTGCTTGCATTATGTCCAATTAACTCCTAATCTTAATATTTAGACTAAATAAAAACTTTTAAAAATCGTTACTTACTCCCCATTACTATTTTAATGGGCTCTTACTGGTAAAGTTGTATTAAATCCAAAGTTTAAATAGGATTTTATTTAAGTGACGAAGATTTCAAACAAATATAGAAGACAGGATGAAAGTCAGTACCCGACGATATACTCGTATCTCCATTTTAATATTTACTCGGCTGTAATAGAACAAGAAACTTAAGAGAAACAAGTGAATGAAGCAATGGACATTTCTAGGCAACAATAGATGCTCTTTAATTCATGCTTGACATTTTCATCACCTGAGTAACTAGAAGTAACTAGGTAGGAGCAATGTAGCTGAGAGAAAATGCATAACTAGAGTTATACTTTTCATTTTTAATTAGATTGATGCTTAGGAAGTTTACTACGGAAAGATTTTTAAGAAACGTTAACGTACATTGTATAAATTTTAGCTTTATAATTTGAGGTATCGTTGGGTACAAAGTAAAGTATTATTATAAGGTCCCATTTTCTTGATTTCGTAACTTAAGTTTTTTTCAACTACTAGTAATTATGTTAACCCCTTCAGTTAAGCTCAAAGGATTCTGTTGGGAGTGGACTTATGTCTATTGACGTGCAGTGGGAGTTGAGGGGTGAACTCAGGATTTCTTGATCGTTAAGTCCGACCCCAACCAGTAGGTTATTGACACTTTTGGATTAGTCCTCCAAATGTCACATTATTGTAGTATAGTACTCTTAGAACGTCTTGGAATTATTAACGCAAACAGATTTGAAACACAAGCAATGTGTTCTTAAATTTTCATATCACCTTGACTTTACTATACTATTACTTTACTATTCTGTGTCATCCGTCAACGTTGTACGTGTGTTACGAAAAGTAAATACTATTATATTCTTTAAATCAATGTATACCTATACCATTTTAGCCCTTACAGTTCACGTATGATTCTGAAAAATTATCGCTTTAAGGTACACTGAATTGTAGTTTCAAGGATGATCATTCGGATCTCTATTGCTATGTCTACACTAATGCGTTTTTCTGCTCACCTTGCTCCTTGCTCCTTCCATAACGCATGCCTGAACAGTCGTATCGTTGTCGTAGTCGTAGTCGTATGCGCTGAAACTATTTTTAAAATCAGCGTCTTATGGCATAACACATGACGCAAGAACTGAGAGTTAACGCAAAATTACCATGAAAGCGCAATTGAAAGCGCCATGGTATAGACATAACTCACAGAGCTCACTATCGGGAAGTTTGTTTAACTATTTAATCCCCTAAGTATCAACTTTATATTCACCATCGTTATTTCCCCATGCATTTGTGGTTTCGTACATTGCGGGCATTGATAAATATCCATGATTAGCGCTATGGAACAGCTTGCACGTCTATTAGTTTAATGGTGGCGAAAATTGTTTGACAGTCGAGAGTACATATTGATATTTAATGTGTTATTAAAGTACCCTCCTAGTCTAGGGCTGCTATCTAGTGCGTTAAGCTAAAAAAATTAGACTGTTTTCACTGTGAAAATTTGTATAGATGTAGAGTGATTAGTGTAAAAGTTTTTTACGCACACACACATATACAAACAAGGAGTGTGTATATATAATTGTTTAAATATTTCTTGCGAAATTAACTGACTCGTAACCACTTGGTAATAAAATTCGGATTACGAATAAGTCCGTTTTATACAGTTTATAGGTCAAATATTAATATTAAATATTCCAAACATATGTATTTGCAGGTAAATAAAGTTCATTTCACTGAAAATATGCTACAATATTTTTGAGGATCAATTTAGACCAATTTGGTTCGACCAGACTGGGGCGCGAATACCGAAAATATTGTTTCATATTTGCGGGCTCTACGAATACAAAATGTGAATATTTGATGTTGCATTTCCGGAAATAGAATCGACTTTTCTAGTAAAACCGGAAAATGGTAAAACAGGTCTCATGCCAATCGAATTCGACCGAACGGAACATACAAGTTTAAAAACGAACTGCTATCATCAAGAATCAATTTTCATTACCTCGTAGTAGCTCTTGCCCACTACTTTTACCGCATTATGAAGTAAGTAAGCAAGAAGACTTAATCTTAAATTGGTTCAGCGGTTATCGGTTCAGACAAACTTTCGCATGTATGATATTAGTATTTTTACCTTTTTATACTATTTTTTTTATAATATTGAGGCAGCAAACGAGCATGCAGTTCACCTGTTAGTAAGTGGTCACTGCCGCCCATGGACATTTGCAATCAACCCAAGACAGGACCGAACTTATTTCTTAGATCGACCACAAATACGTTGCTACCCCTGGGGACTAAACCGGAACGCCTCGATTAAGTGTGTCTCCCTGACCACACCCTTCAAACCAGAACACAGCAGCAAGAACACCGCTATTATAAGGCAGACATAGGTGTGGCGATGGTGCCTCCGTAGTCGAACTGTAAAAGATTGTACGTTTAATATTAAAGGGACAGCGACCGTGTATGTCAATAGTAGTCCACTAAATCCCTAAATACTTTTAAGTCAGAAAAAGTAGGAAAACATGTCACTCACTCTCTTATTAGTTTTACAAGACTTTTTACTTTGATAAGGGACCTCTAATCTCGAGAAAGGCATTTGCGAATCTCCTACGATTTTAATCAATGTCAACGGCCTAAAGCCCGGTTTCCCCTTGCAATTGATCAATCACCTTCTTGACGTACCATTGAAGTTAAAACCCAAAACCCAACCTTTGTGTAAATCGTGATTTTGGCATCGCTAGCTTTTTTACCTTTACTACTGATAAAACATTTTTTTAGATTTTGGTCAATTCGAAATCAGACGCGTAAGATGCATATCTAGTCTAATAATAATCTAAAATCTAATATGTAAAATTCCTAATTATTATAATTTAGATCGATAAACATTATCAAAATACATGTTTAACGGTACTTAATTTTTTTAATTTGTGAGTAGTTTTTTTTATTCGTGCGTGTCTAGTGTAATCCATAACTTTAAAACAGTAATAGCGGCAATAGGTAGGGCGTCGGACTAACGAGAGATTATCGGTCCGATCGTCATTCCCCTATTGCACTATTGACGTGAACCCAATGCTAACTAGACTGGGCTGGAATGGTTAACAAACTTACTAGTGCGTGCAGTAAGATAAAATGCATTGAAAGATAAACTGAAAAACAGGTAACTGAAAACTGTTGATGGATGTGAAGCATCTTCAGATCCATCAATTACAGTGATTTTTGACACACAAAAACGCTGTAAAACTGGAGAAACGCATTTACGAATTTCCCCAAATATTAATCAATGTCCATAACCTGAAGTACACTTCTCCGTCGGCAGGCGATTTATCAATCATCCCCTTGACATGCGATTGAAGTTTCGGGGTAAAAGCCATCCCTCGCGTGTTACGTGTGATTCTTGTGTAAATTGCTTGTTTTTTCCATTTGTTTATATTTAAGGTAAATTTTGCGTTTGCTACTGCAGTGAAGATTATATCATCATCATCATCATCATCAACCACAAGAAGTCAATGATTTCTAGTGGGACCGATTGTAGGCGACCTGTGTCCAGCGCAGATTGTATATATACATGAAGGTAGCAAAAGAGCAAGCAGTGCGTCTGATGGTAAGTCGTCAGTGTCGCCCATAGACACCTTTAATCAACCCAAGGCAGGATCGAAGTTCTTTATTGAATCGTCCATAAATGCGTCGTTACCCCTGAGGACTCAATTGGAACGCTTCAGTTAAGTGTATTCCTTGTCACATCCTTCAAACCAGAACTGAGCAATATTTACTCTGCTGTTGTGTTGCAACATTTTAACTTGGACTTACTTGACTTAATATCCTAAGTCCCCTAGATTGGGCAGAGGGCGTCCACAGTGCGTTGCCATCCCGGTCGGTTATGATCTTGAGCTTCGTGCTTGGTTTCGCTCCAGGTCTTCCCAAACGCTTTCGCTTCTGCAGTGACAGTCTACCGCCAAGTGTGTTTTGAGCGGCCATTTTTATAAACATGCATAAAACTACTTGGCATATCGCAATTCTCTGTAAAATCTATGAATGTGACGAATTTATTCGACACTACTCGTTACAATCCGTTTATTGGAACACTCCTTCACGTCTGAATTATTTGAAGTTTTTCTCGCGTAAGAGCCATTACAATAATTTGGTGCTATCATCAAAGACAATATTTTTATTGAGTATGTTGTGATAAAACGTTATTTACTGTACGTTGCAAAAAGAGTACATAATACATATGTCGGAAGATGAAGCCTTTGTTGAATAAAAAAGACACTTGATTGAAAATAATATTGCTTCTACCCTCGAGAAAACTAATATCGT
>DWNJ01000581.1:0-14714 GCA_018250275.1 Udranomia eurus
CTAGTAATTTTTTTAACCCCTCCAGCTATGCTCGGCGGCTTGTGTTAGGAGTGGGTTCACGTCAATAGTGCAATGGGAGAGTGAGGATCAAACCCATTGGGGCATTGCCGCTTAGTTCGAAGTTGACTTGGAAGGTAATCCAACCCGTGGTGTGAAGGAAATGAAAATTCTAGTATAGAATTCTGACTTTTTGGGTATTTATTATTTATTACATTTACTAGAAGTTATTAAGTTGACTATGAGATAGAGCTAGACGCTAGACAAGATTTTATGGTAATTCAACTGATTCTGATGAGGTTTCTGACTTTGAGTTAATATCTTTTTACGGAAACAAAACCATACGCAATTGCTAGTACTCAACAGCTTTGCGTAGTAAAGACTAGTCTAGGAATAATTTCGTCCCCTCCGAAGGGAAATAATCGCGGACCAAACAGCGTTCTTATTAAGAAAGTTTTTCCTTATAACAAGATTACGAACGCCAGATGTGTTGGATAGTAGTTGGTACAAGTGTCATGAGCTAAGCGACGGGCCTGATCTTTTTACTGATCATCTAAACCAGATCGATAAAGTAATCTTGTAGGTCCAGATTCCAGTTATATGAGATTGTCTCAACAGCTATGTCCAGCTATTGTGATGTGGTTTGAAAGATAGTAGTGCAATATTTCTGTAAAGTGTCCTTAGTTCTCGAGGTATCTTTTTACTCAAGAATCAAGAATCAAATGTTTTTATTAATTATGAGGTATACAAATACATTCAGTGAACGTTATATACATTTCCATTAGTCAGTGGCCATCGGCTTTCGACGCCATCAGGTCCTCAGGCCGTGGTAGACCAGGATAAAAAAGCCAGCGGAAAAAAACTCCCAGCACTCTTTTAATAATAATTTGACGCAAATAAATTAATTCTACAGTATGATTTTAGTCCAATACTGAACTCACGGGGCACCGACCGTCAGTGTCAATATTGATCCACTATCATCATACAATCAAGTAAATTTATTAGCACTATTACATGGGGCATAGAAAGAGCCTAGTGGAGTTAATTCACTGATCTTCCAAACCTGATCACTGAGTTAAGTCAGATTACAGTTGACTATATAATACCTGTAAATTTAAACCACATCAAAGAAAATGATGTAGTTTGAGATGATGTAGTTTGAGAGGTAGCGATGCTAATTTATTTCTGTAGAGTGTCCTTAGTTCGCTGGGGAAACGTCAAGGCTTGATCTCTTTACTGATCATCCAAGCCTGATTGATGAAATAACCTTATAGTTAGTAGGTTCAGATTCCAGATAATTTTCAGAACATATTTTATGCATTATAGGTAAAAGATAAGATAAAAGGTGGTAGAACCGTTTACGGTTCGACTCCGGAGGCCACCCCTATTTCTGCCTTAAAGCAGCAGTATTCTTGCTGGTTTGTTTTGGTTTGAAGCGTGTGGTTAAGGAGACATACTTAATTGAGAATTTTCAACTTAGTCCTCGGTGTAGCAACGCATTTGTAGTCGACCTAAGAAAGAACTTCGATCCTATCTTGGGTTGTACACAGATGGCAATGGGCGGCAGTCGTCACTTACAATCAGGTGGACTCCATGCTCTTTTGCTACCTCCCAGTAATTAAAAAATAACTGAAGTCGAACGTCAAGCCTTTGTTACCAGCTGGATTGTCTACAAAAACACGGTTCATGAGCCAATCAATAAAACTACCATTGTTTGAGTTTCGCAACCATCCGTACATTGTGTGGATATCGTCAGTACACACTTTCTTGTCTCGTTAGCTGCCGATAATTGCGTGATCACACCGCGGACTCTGCGCACACTGACGAGCATGATATTTGTTTTGCTTTTTCACGTACAAAATAACAGATTTTTTATAACTAGGAGGTAGCAAACGAGCACGCTTTCACCCGTTGCTACCCCTTAGGACTAAGTTAGAAAGCCTCGGTTAAGTATTGTTATAGAGCGAAACACTGCTGTTATGGAGCGAAATTGGCGTGGCGGTGGCGGTGGCGGTGGTGCCTCTGAAGTCGAACCGTAAAAGTTCTACCACCTTTGAAAAGATATACTTAGAACTTAGATGGATGGCGTGGATACTAACATATTTCATTTGTGCATAAACTTAATTACAATATTTACAAGAAGAACAAAACGATTATATAGTAACTTAAACTTAAATTCACCCTCCGTCTATATCGAATTTTACTTTAAATTAAAGGTCTCATTATGAATTGGTTAACTATTTTCAAGCACAACCTCGAACAAAATGTTAAAAACATGATAAAATTCACAAATTAAAAAGCTGACTGTCAGCATAACAAAATTCTATCGTGGCCTTATAAAACATAGTGCGCATAGACGCTCGTCTACGCCTTATATCTCTTTGTATGACCTCATTAAATGGTTTAATATTTCGCACGGCACGAACCAAGATACCCGTAAAATGTTATATTGGCAAACTTTAGTTTATCTCGCGTCTAAATGCTAAGTTCTATTGTTTTCGCACGCTTCATAACAAGAACGAACCCAATTCACCGACATCTATACTTCTACATTAATTTTATAAATGCAAAAGTAACTTGTCTATCTGTTCCCTTGTTACGGTTTAACCGCTCTACCAATCTAGACGAAATTTGGTATGGGAATTGTCCATGTCGTTTTTTTAAGAGTGCTTGGATTTTTTCCTTCGCTTTTGTCTCCCGGTCTACCACAGCCTGAAAACCTGATGGCGTTGAAACCGACTAAAGAAAATGTATATGACGTTCATTTAATGTATTTGTATACCTTATAATCAATAAAAACATTTGATTCTTGATTCTTGGACCCAGGGAAGCCCATAGGATAATTTTTATCGGAAATCATCCCTTAAGTGGAAAAATATTTTTAAAATCGTCATGAAATTAAAACTCGTGTTAGATCAAATGGACGATACATGTTTCTATAAGAGCTACTTAAGTGCCCGAACAAAGGTACAGACACCTAATAATGTTTTTGTTCATTCTAATTTAATAAAGGCCTTTTAAAGGTGTCAACTAATTTGTCAATCGAATACGAAGGTGCAAAAAATTACATATTCGATACGGGTACCTATTCTTGTGGCCCATAATTAAATTATAGTAAGTCCATAACGAAATAAATTAAATCACGTCCAGGCCCATAAGTAAACGCATACGAAGCATAACTAATGCTATTAATAGATATAACATGAGGATAATGTATATGACTTGCATATTTTTTGGCTGAAACCAATACATCGCGAACTGTCAAATTCAAAGGTTCAAATTTCTAGGTACGGCTGGAAAGATCATATAAGTTAGGACTTCACTTAGCTACATAGCCCCTTAGATATAAAGATGATTTAAGTTTTTTAATATGAATTTTTATTTAAATTATGGCTTTACCTAGATTAGCTTCATAGCATCATAGCTATAAAGTAGATGTAAGTAGATTTTTTTACACACGGATTAATTTTAGTCCATGTTCTTGTGTATTTCTTTGCATTTATTGAGATTAGAACATAATTAATTATATGATCTAGAATTCAGAGAAATTAAAAAATATTTAAGGAATAAAAATGTTCCAGAATATTAGATGACATAAGTTTAAATTAAGCGAGGGTTTTACTTAGTGTTTGTATATTTTGCTCAACTAGATGTTAAACGCTAAAATAAATTCTATGGAGAATTTTAGGGAGAAATCATTGCGCACATGGAAATTACTACTCATAAAATTATTTATTTATACAAAAACGTCTAAAACGACTATATTGTACAATATTTATTCCAATAATTAACGGTATTAGGTGTTACTTAGCGGATATCCATGCTACTACTTCGCGAAGATTCGCTTTTATTATGCGTGATGTATGGTTTACACCTTGTTTATTTTTGTATTCATGTGACCTTTTAGGAAGGGAGGGCATATCTATTACTATATTAAAGGCAAATGCTTAATACATAACAATAGCAAAGTGTTACGAAGTAGTATTTATCTACTTTAATATTTTTTTAGCTAAAAAAGAAATTGTAAGGACAATGCTGGCATAAAATTGAGATGTTATTCAGCAATACTATTAGTCATTTAACTTACAATTCTTTTATAGCATGACTAATTATGTTAATAACTGTATGATTAGTAATATGGAAACATTACCACAATATTCCCCGGACACTGGGTGAAGCGCCATCGATCAGCTATCGTAGTGTGGTCAATTAATCAAGTACTCATAATATGACTTGAACACGACATTTTGGTCTAATTTCATTTAAATACAACTTGTTCAGTATAAAAGTTTATAGAGTGGAATTAAATTATTGTTAAAACACATTACATTTTTTAAGAATAACGTTTAGCTAGCTTCTTAAATCATTTCATTTGTCGGTTGATTGATGATTCGATTGTGAATGATGAATCAATCGAATCATCGATCACAAACAAACAAAAAATATTTTAAGAATATTTAACAAGTTTTAAAAATAATTAACAATTTATTATCTAACAATCATAAAAATATTTTTATTTGAATTCGATGAAGCGACTAAGATCGTAAGAGCTCTACGCTACTCTTACGATCTTAGTTACTTCCGGTAAAATGTGACGAACCTGTATTTTTGAGCATCTTCGTTCCCATGGAGATGATTAAAATTCTTATTAGTGTGAGGACTTAATTAAGTTCTTGATTAAACTCCAGGTACCTTCCTAATTAGTAAATTAAGTGGGTATCATGCCGTCTTTCGAAAACTTGAACGTAAAATGTGTAATAGATGTCGTACAACCAATGACAACTGGAATTCTTTATGATTATAAATTCGAAAACAAATTTGATTTATTTACTAAAGTAAGAGATTACAGAAAAGTCAATGACCACGCTGCTTTATCTATGGTATCTTTATGATATCAAGTAATCCAAAACCAAAGTGACTTAATATCTAAATACCGACCTTTTTGGTTTCCAGCGTTTCATCAAAACTCCAAACATTTCGATATTAGACAAATCCTCCTTTACGAGACTTCGAAACACCACACTGTATTATACACAGTTCAGTTTAACTTTTCAAAACACTACAATAACAAGTCAACAAACAAACCTACGCATTTTATGTAACACAGGCGTAATAGATTACAACGACAACAGAACCGTGTCATTGACATACAATTAATATTGCTACTTCACTACATGAGTATGAAATCACACGAATAATTGCACCTTTGATAAGATACGACACTAGGTCATGCCGAAATTGCGTTGACCTAGACACAGTGAGCGTCCCATATTTGAAGCAACATCTTCAGAATCGATAACTTTCTATAACTATAACTAAACATAAGAGCGGTTACGTAACCGAGCGCCGTGACTACATATTTCAAAATTTCTCATCCAATTAAAGCACTCGAATCGATCATTTCATTATCAATCGATTTATGAACGCATATGATGTATGATATAAACACGTACGCTCCTTCGCGAACGCGGGAAGCGACTGAATCGTTGTGTTTTTGTGTAAACTTAGTTAAGTCGAGCGATTCGTTGGTGAATCCGTCGGCCGTACGCGTCAGGTGCGGTCGATCAGCTGCTACGTTCCTCCATCTTGCGCGCTTAACGCCATCTGACGGCGTGCCGTTGTTTTAATAGAACCTGTACGACACCTGCTTTGATGTTAGTTCTATCACTGTTAATAAATTAAGCCGTTTTATCGCCCTTTAGCTATCTTATCTAATGCATGTATGGACTGGCGACTTATTCATTCATTTTTACTTATTTGCGACTATTTGATATGAATGTTAATGCGTACAGCGACATCTGTCTACTGCGTATAAGTGGTTTATAAAATTGCGTTATACATTAAACTTAAAAAAATGTGTTTTAAGCTCAAAATCATTTTTAATATTTTGTTTAACTGTACAAACGATCTGGACGTCTATTAACTTGTTACGGCATTTGGTAAAAGAAAAACCTTCTTCATAAGAGTGATCCTACCAATCATACTAATATTTATTCAAGTAATAAGAAACGTAACATACAATTTGCAAGTATTATTACACGAGACGCTTACAAATTAATAAGCAAATGGCCAACGTCATAAATTAGAGTCTCCGGTCCGTACAATTGGAGTGAATTAATTTGCAATAAAACTACACAAGTTTGAGAACATCTGTGTTTCCGTTCGACTATGTATAAAAATAACATTTAATGGTGACATTTGGGTATTTAGAATCCAGGGTTTATTACATTATTGAACGAAGCTACATATTGCAATTGGTTAAGTATCGGTTTATAGAAACTTTAAAGGCCGATTCATTCCGACTTTTTCCAATTTTGGCATTCGTTTATTAGTTGTAGGTATCTCATAATGTTAGTATTACGGATATTTATACATGTATATGAATGTGCAAGAATATGCAAGTGTATGAAAAGATTATAAAAAGCTAGAGATAATCTTATTTGTAAGTACCTACCTACCTTACTATGTAAATAAAATTACCATAGATACAGATTATTAAAAAAAGAGTTTAAAAGAACAAAGAAAAAAAAAGTCACAGAGTTAAATAGACATCAGCGGAGTGAATGAACTCTTGGCATGTTCTAAATTCCAATTTGCATCTGTGCCAACAAAAATTTCAATACATTCTGTGTATCATGTAGAAATCCTCTGACATTTTTACATATACCTGACAGAATTGTTTTTGGTGTGTTCTCCATTAAAGACATTTGTTCAAATAAGTAGTTCAAACAGTTTAAATGAAGACAATAAAGACAAACTGATATTTCTGTATTTCGTCTTGGAGGGTCCAATAAGAAGATATTCATATACATACTACGTAAATTGACAAACCCAAGAAAATTCTTAGCTGTTTATTTTTCATGATTGATATAAAAGCAAATAATCTTTATGAAAAAAATTAAACTTTCAGTTTAACTTGTAGTTAATCGTTTCCTACATATGAAATGTAGCATCGGTGGTTCAGTGGTAGAATGCTCGCCTGCCACGCGGGCGGCCCGGGTTCGATTCCCGGCCGATGCATCATACATTTTATAATTTTTTTAACATATTTTCTGTACGGCAGTTGGTAATAAAATAAATATTACGAATGAAATGTGTACATGTGATATTTGAAAGATGCGACGTACAAACGCAAAGCGCTCCATCCGCCTGCATACACTTTGAAATTATTTTAATTTCATGGTAGTTGAAACAAAATATTTTTTTAATAACACAGCCCCGATATTTGGCTCCGATACTTAATAAGGGAAGATAATGCTATTTTTTCCCGGAGGTAATCGATACTTTTTATCACGAAATTCAGTTTTAACACGTTTGTAACTTATAAGGAAAAAACGTTAGAATAGGAACAGGGAAGAAGCAGTAACGTAGAGCACACTTTGGTACATATTTTATCAACAATCATGGGCTTTAATGAGAATAGAACGAGACAGATATTGTAGCTTGCAGCTTAGATAATATTGTATATGAAACCTACTAAACCGACATACTTAACCGAGGCGTTCAAACTTGGCCCTGAGGGGTAGCAACGCATTTGTGGTGGTTGATTACAGATGTCCATGGGCGGGAGTAACCACTTACCGTCAGGTGGACTGCATGCTCGTTTGCCGTCTCCCAGTCATAAAAAAATATAAGATTACTAGACGAATCGTCTAAATTACTTGTAAACTTTCGTTCGTATGACGCAAACGACTCTAGTAATTAATAGTACTGACATGACTACGACAAGGCAATTCTATCTCCCCCTTTAATACACCCTTACACAATCGGGTTGGCCGTGACCGGGGGATGCTGACCTTGTATTTTGCGCCGAGCTGCCAACTGGGGGAGGATTTAAATGGATACATAGTTGCGTCATATGGAATTGAAAGTTAAGAGGGGTGTAGACACTGAATGAAAATCAATACATATATTTCTGGTAGTGTTCAATTAAATGTTTAGGTATTTTTTTGTATATATATATTTTTAGATAGATATTTCCCGTATATCAATATAAAAAAATCATCGTGTTATAACGTCGTGGGTAACTAGTAACTATATAGGATTTGGTGAAGAAATAATTTTTAACTTTGCGCATAGGATCTCCACGAATCATGAACTCCGATAAGCTTTAACGGCTACTATCTATGTAAAACAAACGGAACCGACTGCTTAACGTGTCCTCCGAAGCGTGGAAGCGCATGAAATTGCATGTCTCAACCATTTTAACCGTGCCCGATGTTGCATAGCATAATATACTTAAGAACTTTTCCGACTATTCTTCAACTCTACGAACGAGTACTTGTTCCGCCAACAGGCGTTGGAGCAGCTTGGCAGAGTATGCTCCAGGCCCTCCCCGGTTTGGGGAGAAACCCGTGCCCAGAAGTGGAACATAAAAGGCCAAATAGCGTGCCAACAAGGGGATAAGCCGGATAACAATATAGTTATGGGTTGACAGTAAAATATTATAGTATATAACATATGTTAACACAATTACAAACATGACCTCTTTGAATTGCTGTATCAGAAACAAATATATCAATTATTTTTAGTAAGACAATACGCATTGTTGTGTAATTATTCCACGTGCATCCTAATTAGCTGAAATTGAATATGTGTCGTTTACGCAAATATTATGCATAAATATGCATAGGATACATAACATTTACACATACCTATATGAATACAAGTATATTTTATTCTTTAGCACTATCGTTCTTCATTCCAAATTATCACAATGAAGAAGGATTTGTAAGATTAAATAAAATGTATTTTGCGTGCAGTTTTTTAAAGTAAAGAGCCTGATATTTTTATCATTACCACTATTATTAGTAAAGGTATAACTTGAAAACACGTATAACTACATCTAAAATAGTTAGTTTGTGTTTCGAATCGGAAGAAATTAGTTTTATATTTATTAATTCATCTCTACAAACAAAGCTTAATTAATCTTCATAATCTAATTCACGACAGCGATGAATTGCAACTATACAGCTGTCATCTAGTTAGATAAAATCTATCGATAAGGGTTATCGATAAAATCAGCGATAGCAATCGATTCCGAGGGAATTGACACAATAATAGGGGTCCAATGGACGCGGCTATGTTACTACTGTAGATAAATCGGTGGCTACCTCGTTAAAAAGAATTATAGTGATTGTTTGTCCTGGGATCTAAGTAGCCTCTGTCGTTAACCTCTCTGTTTTGAGTATTTATCTCCTAATTAAACTTCTCTACGATTGTCTTACTAGAGATGTATTATAATAAATTATTATGTCTCGTGCATATCTAAGTATACCAGTGACCTACTCTTTGTGTATAGTAGACTATCGTGAAACTAATATATTAAAGAGTTACAAGGAGTTGGTTAACGATATAGAAATTAATGAGTATGAAAAGTGCTATTAAATTGTTGTCAAATCGAAGGACTAGTTCCAATACTAAGGTGCAACTTTCAAATACATTGATATAGACTTCAAAGTAGTAAAGTTTTTGCGTCGGGAATATCAACACAATTAATATCCTACTAATTGTTGCTCAGAAATTGAATTAAAACCCTCATAATATAGTATAGTATGATATAAAAACATGATATAACAGGGATTGGTATATGGTTAGATTATTTAGATAACAAAAATTATTACTAATAATCTATCAATCAACAAATCACCATTCGACAGATACTTACAAGCTTTATTCATTGTTTATTGTTTTAAAATTTTCTTATTTATAAGAGATATATTTAAATTTATTTTTTACATAAATATATTTTCAACCTATTTTTAAGGTAGATTAAACACATTTTATGTATGACTATACGCCTATTTCATTATAATAATATCTCATAATCTTCTGTCCCATCATTATCAGGGTATTAATTGTTGGCTTGTACATATTTAATCACATTGTTTTAGACTACAATAACTTCCTCGGGGTCAACTATAGATGCGATTGTTGAAGTAGTTAGGATTTTCATGGTTTTCGTGGTAGGAATTGTCGTAATTTTTTTTGTTGTAACGATACTGGGTTTATTGGTCATTTGAGATGTTCCAATCCTTTCAGTTGTTGATTTTGTTGTTGGTCTTACTAAATCCTCTTCTGTCTCTGTTGTTGTTGTCTTTTCTGGTGTTACAGCTGTTGTCTCAGTTGGAGTCGTTTTGAGATGTTCTGGTGTTGGTTTTTCAGTAGTAGTTGCAACAGTAGCTTGTGTTATAGTTACTTTTGTTGTCAAAGCTTCAGTTACAATAGTATATATTGGAGTAGTAGCCGAAGCTTTAACTTCTTGTTCTGTTTCTTCCATTAAGTTTATGGTATTGGTATCTTCTCTTTTACCCGTAACAGTCGTTTCAATTGCTGGAGTACTTGTTGTCTTTTCGATTATTTGTATCGTTGTTGGTGTTTTTGCTGTTATTATATCCCTCGCTACGCTAGTGTTAATGCTGGCAGTAGAGCTTGAAGTGATCAGTGCCGTATCAATCAGTTTGTCAATGGCAGCAGTGTCATCATCTGACATAATCTGCAATTCGTCTTTCCAACTTAATTCAGGCTCCTCTGAAAGTAAAATGACATCTATTTTTTCACATTATTAACATTCGTTTTGATAAATCTATTTTTTTGTAAAGAATACCTTTATTGTTATTTAAAATTTTGATTTAGACTCTATGACTTAGATTCATTAAACATTTTGCTTCATTTACACTAAACCTACCTTTGGAAGACGTGATGGCACTTACCTATTTTATGGTTTAATTTTTTATCGTTATCGTCATCTATGATTTTGTTTTCAGACGAATCCAATCTATACCTGAAAATGCAGGTATTTGAGCATTGGTACTGATTGTCAAACTTGTTGTAAGTAGGGCATCCTCTCCAGGTCTCCAGCTCACACCGAGACCCTGGCTTGTAGTAGGAGAACACCAATGTTGGCCTGGCTTTGCAGTCACTTCTGTTTAGCTGATGGAAACAGTAGTCTGGTGGCACTGAAAAAGATGAGCATTCGGATATATAACCTTTTTTGTTTATTGATTTGCATAATTATTTTAATACAAAGTATTAGTTTATTATCGTCAAAAAGAGAAATCTACCAAAAGAAGCGTATTTTTTTGCAAGTTTAACCCCCCGTTTACATTTTGGACACCTAATTCTGAAAAAAATGTAATGATTATGCGTAGATTTATTTTGAAATAATACGAAACCAAGGGAATTGTGAACAGTATATTCAGACTACTTGCTTGTAAACTCTACTTTTTGAGTACACGATAGTTTACATAGTTGCCGTATTGTTTTACAATAAACAACTACTAACATACAACTTTAGAAGTCGAGGTTACGTTGACTGTCTTTATGTATGTGTATATATGACCGTATCTATGATATTAGGTATATATTGATGCTTCCTCCTATTCACTCTACATTTCATGGCTTAAAAATATAGAGCGTTTATATTATTGAATCCTTGAAAGAATAAATAACAAATAATATGTTTGGCTTACCTGCACAAATGATTTTCGGATGTAAAACAAGGAAAAAAGTACCAATACTCGGTAAAAGTAGTATTTTAAAACATATCATTTTATTGGTCATTAATTTTGCATAATGACTTGAAATCGCATGTCGTTTTCATTGGAATGTATCAAACGGTAATTTTATTACCCCATTTTGCTCGATAAGAAAGAAGTTATAGCAATATTAGCAATATGTCTTTTGTAAAAAGTAATTTCGCCTTTTATGTTATTATCTTACGTTACTTGCTGGTTTATAAAGTTAGGTTTGTAGACAAGTTTAAACTTTGGTAAAATTTTCTCACAAAAGTTCAGTTTGGCGTAAATTCAGGAAAGAAATGTAATACCACCGTAAAAATAAAAAAAATATATTAAATAATAAAAAAACAGATTGTAATCTAGTGTAAAAATGTTAATTTATTTCGATGTAACTAAATACTTAGTTACCTCAAAGATCAGGTCTATAAAAAATATTTATTACCTTAAGATAAAAATCTTGTACTAATTTTTCATGCTCGAATCGAAGTTCTTTAATCGGAAACAAAAAAAATACTTTTTACTTTAATCTTGTATTTGATATCTTTGACGCACGCATTTTTTTACGTTGATTTAAAGTGCATTACTTGTAACAAACTCATGCTTTTGATCTAACATGGTATATTAAAAGATAAACGAGTAGGCGCTATGATATGCACGCGAATGGTTTTAGATGTTTATCGCATCGAATCGCATAAGGCAGAAATTGGTTAAGAAAGTTCTACCGCCTTTTTTAATTTATTATATTATGTTATAGTAAATAATTAAACTGTTATCTAACTGTTACGTATTTGCTGTTGTATATTTAACATATTCCGTCAATTTACTCTTCCACTTCGATCAGATCGCGCAACTTCGAGCCACATTACATGTGGCGGAAGACCTCCCGACCCTCGGGCATCGGGATCAACCCATGGAACAATCACCTGTACATCTGCGGCATGGATAGCCACAGCGTGTTGGTAGTGGAACGCTCGCACGCTAAGATCGTCACCCGTCTGTCATGTGAGGAGATGCTATGCCCAGTGCATATCGCGTTCATGAAGAGCTTGGGCGAGATTTATATAACCGGTAGGTTCTTCGATAAATGGCAAAGTTTATTCCTTGTAGACTGCTGAAAAAGTACGGTTCATATAGTGATAAACATTTTTGTTTGTGTTAACAACACCTCCAGCTAAGCTCAAAGGCGTGTGTTAGGAGTGGTCGGTAGAACGAGCTCTCGATCGTAAAACCGACACACTACCCATTAGGCTATTGCCGCTTCAAACATAACATTAGTTAAAAAAATGTTAACACCAGCATGTGTATATGTTACCAGCGACAACAATCTTTTTTTTTCATATTCTTTTTCCGTGCACTGTGCAAATCACAATTTTTACAAGTAGCCGAATATTAATTGGTAAACTTGATGTTCCACGCTACGATATATCTATATTTATCGTTTCAGATAAATGGAAACATTGTGTACACGTCTTTTCGAAGGATGGCGTGTTCATTCGGTCCATCGGCCAGAAGGGAAGCCGTAACGGCATGTTCCGATCCCCTGAGGGTATAGCTACTGATAACGCCCAGAACCTTATTTACGTTGTCGATACTGGCAATGACAGAGTTCAAGTAAGCTTCCCTTTTTGTTAGTATATAAACTTTTGTTTCTTACTTTGTACTCACTGTTGACATCATAGACTCCATCATGCACTTAACTTTTGTACATGGAAAAACGCAAATTCTTAATTTATCGATCATTATCATCGAAATTAGGACTTGGTACATACAAGAGTATCTGAAAAAAATACAATTGTGAGAGTTCCTGATGTATCCATATTACTGATACCCATTTTATTGATTAAGAACAGGGCAGACAGACAGTGTTCACTTGACAAAAAATACCCTTTCTTATCTGTGTTACAGGTCCTTACACCTGAAGGCAAATTCATAGACCAAATAGGCGTAGCAGCGAGACCGCAAACGACTGATACGATGAGCGTCTGGGAAACGAAGGACCAGCTTTGCACCGAGTTCAACGCACCGACCAGCGTGGCGGTCACCAACGAGCGGGTAATCATCCTGGACAGCGGCAACCGACGAGTCAAAGTCTACAACAAGCAGGACAAGTCTAAGGTCCTGGAGTTCGGATCCCTCGGCAACAGGAAGGGCCAGTTCCGACAGCCAGAAGTCCTAGCCGTGGACCCGATGGGCTTCATCCTTGTAGGTGACTCGGGAAACTGTCGAGTGCAGGTCTTCAAACCAAATGGTCAGCTCGTGAGAGTGTTCGGCAGGTTGGGCACCGAGCCGGGCAAATTCGGATGGATTTCTGGTATCCATGTGACGAAACAACTCGACATTATCGTGAGCGACACCAAGAATCATTGTGTCAATTTCTTTTAGTTTTCTTTTAGTCTTTAAGTTTTTAAACTAATGTCTTCGGAATATATACATTCTTTAAAATGTAACGGTTACTCAAGATAAGCGCAGGGTTGCCAACTATACTTTTTTCTCGCAGCAGCAGATAAAACTAGTATTTTGGCTTTTAAGCCTTGTACGTTATCATGAAAATGATCATATCATGAAAAAGATGAAATGAGTAAGTATGCTTTGCGGTTGCAAAACTTCCCTACTAGTTTAGTCTTAGTTTACTTTTGAACATTACCATCTTCCGTTATGTCAATAATAATATACGAGGTTGATAGTCTGACTCGTACGACCACAAATATTGGTATGTTCACGAGAAATCTCGTACAGTTGGCAAACTTGGATAAGCGTTTTTCTATAATTGTGCCGATATTCCGTCCCAGTTGCATGGATTGTGGTCATAGCGAAACTGCGGTGGCGGGCGAAAACTGATGACAGTTTTACTGGTAGATTAATCTATCTACCCTACGTCTAGTTCGTTTTTGTCCGTTTAGTTATTCGTATGTATCTACGAACTACGAGTGACTAAACTAGCAATCTACTGTATAACATTGGGTTAAGACTAATTTTGTATATCGAGACATCAAGAATCACTGCGTCAACTCCTTTTAGTTATTCGTATGTACGAAATGTATGGTAACTAAACTAGCTATCTTTATAGCTTTATAACTTTTAACAATAACTAATGTTTGTAATGGATATATTATTTTTTATTCTAAACAACTATTCCCAAGGACTAATGGCAGCGTTAGGTATAAATATATAATATTATTAGTTATTTTAATATTCCAA
>DWNJ01000582.1:0-14707 GCA_018250275.1 Udranomia eurus
TTGCTTGCCATGGGACAGTTCATATTTATAGAATGTCACTTCGTGCTTTTAAAAATGTATTAATTGTAACTTTTAACGCAATTTTCAATCTGGAACTATATAATTAGCAGGCTGTGTTTGCTTTAAATGGCTAAATATTTAGGAATAATTAAGTTGTAAGTAAATGTATGGTATTGTAACATATGACGGACCAAATAAATAAATAAATTAAAAATATCCTTTTTCCCTCCATCCAACCATGTCGCATTCAGAAGAGCGCTAATTATTTCTATCTTAAAATCTGGCATTGATTTTTGATCCATAGATATAACTCGTGTAAAAACAAAACATTACTTACATAACACAGTAGCTTTGAAAGTACACGTTGCAGCATTTCCTGCCGTATCGTAGCCGACGTAAGCAATATCATACGCTCCCCACGCGAGGTTTTGTCCAGGTTTGTGACCAGATTTCTCTACTACTCTTACGACTGCCACGTTATCACTAAAGACTGGCATGTCCCAATTGACGACCGATGAACCGTTCTTTCCAATGATCCACAAATCTCCAGGGCAGCGATCGACTCTCGGGGCTTCCTTGTCTACTTGAAGCTGTTGACATTTGGCTCCAGTGTAACCATTTGGACATACTCTTTGGCCACAATGAGATGGCACTATCCGTTCTACTCCTCCAATAACATCTTCGTAACCAGCCCAAGTAAGAACCAAACCGTTGTGCAGGACAGGTTCCGTCCTACAATCTCGGACTTGCTTCTGGATTTCATTAGTTACGTCTAATGCACGATTCCATATTTGTACTTTAGTCAGGTGACCCTGGAAGCCAGATTCGGTGTAGGCCTTTGGATTATCAGACTGGGGTTTTCCTAATGTCACCCAAACGCTGAAAATATAATATTTATTTTTAACATACGTTCTTGCAATTAACATACAAATTTTTCTTATTTAAAGTTTACAAAATATGGCTGAACTTACTATTGCGGCAAAGTTTTCCCACTGCCATAGCCATCAATCTTGCTGGCTATTAGGCCTTCTGCTATGAGGGTTAATTCACCACCGTTGCTGCCATCCCATACTAAAGCTACATGATGCCATTGTCCGTCATTCACGGTGGCAAATTCTCCGAAGCTTAGATATACGTCTTGAAGTTCAGGGAACAGAGAAACTTGGACTCCACTAGAGTGCGCCTGGATAATTGTTCTTCTATTAAGGGCAATATGTGAATTGCTGCAAAACAATAAGAATAGTATATTAGTATGATCTAAATAAGGAGCATTAATTTTATGATAATATAAATATGATAGTAAAATGTCTTACCTAACACCATAGGCTGTAAAGAAGATGCCACCTTCATCTTGTTGTGTATATTGTACCCACATAGCAATAGTCAAACTATTTGCAGACGCAGTATCGAAAGGCACCACTTGTGCAGCGCTTGAACGTAATGGATCGCTAAAGTAAAGATCGTAATCAACGCTTATTGCTGCAAAATAAACATAATGTTATTAATACATATTCATGGCCACAGCACATAGTAACTGTTTCAGCTTCTTATGAAATTGGTACGTACTCTTTCTGCAGTCATCTCCTGTTAGATTGAATGGACATTGACAGTAGAATCTGCCAGGCAAATCGATACAAGTCGCTGACGGAGGGCATGAGTTTTCTTTGCAATCTACGATGTCTTCATCACAATTCTTTCCTTTGAAGCCTGGAGCACAGATGCAGGAATATCCTTCACCTTCATCAACACATGTGGCACCATTTTGGCAGAGGCCTGCTTCGCAAGCGTCGAATTCGTATTGACATCCGATACCAGTATAATCAGAAGAGCAAGTGCAGTTTAGACCGGAACCGAAATCCTGACATTTGCCTCCATGCATGCATGGGCTGCCGATGCATCTTTCAGGTGCTGTTTCACATTGTTTTCCGTCGGTTCCACTCGGACATCTGCAGGGGAATATCATTGTTAATCACCTACATCGTTAAGATGCAAATATAATAATAAGATTTTATAAAGATTAAAATTAAAATTATGGCCATACTTACACGCAGAAGAAATCTTGGAAGAGGTCAATACAATTAGCATTATTTTGGCACGGCCTGTTCATACAATTCCCTATATCTCTTTCACAACGCTTTCCTGTCCATCCTGGTTGACAAACGCATTTGTAATCACCAATCTCATCTTTGCAAGAACCGCTATTGTAGCACGGATCGGAAGCACAATCATCGATGTTAGTCTCGCACATCTCTCCTGTAAAGCCCTCGCGACATACGCATTGATATTTGTTGTCTAGATCTACGCACTGTTCAGTTCCTATGGGATTGCAAGGTTCATTTAGACATTCATCAATTGCTGTTTCGCATTGTAGTCCTAAAAATCCTGGACGACACTTGCAAACAAATCCATCTATTTGATCGACACATGTAGCACCGTTTTGGCATGGATCCGAAGCGCAATCGTCGATTGTGTGCTGGCATCTTTTTCCTGTATAACCAGCTTCACAGTTGCATGTAAAATCATCAGTACCATCAATACAACGACCGTCATTTTCACAAGGAGATATAACACATTCATTAATATTGATATCACATGAGGGTCCGGACCAACCAAGGTCACAAATACATTGGTGGGTAAAAAGCTTGTCGATACAAATGCCGTGTTTGCAAGGCTCGTTTGAACATAAGTCTATCTTTTCATGGCACCGTTTTCCCGTGAAACCAGGTGGACAGTTACAGCTGAAGTCGTTAACTAAATCAGTGCAAGGAGCACCAAGTAAGCAAGGTTTCTCAATGCAGTCGTCAGTATTCATTTCACATAGCTGACCTTCCCACCCTGGAAGACATTCACATTTAAATCTGCCTTGTTGTAAAGCAATGCATGATGCACCATTATTACAAGGATTTCCATTGGCCGAGCAAGGATCAATCTGTAAAATAATGTTACAATAATACGTATTAGTAATTAGGTCGTGAATTTCTAATATATATTAAAGTGCTTATTTTTTATTGACAACCTACCGTAACGTCGCAATCGATTCCGGTGTATCCGGACCTACATAAACAAGTAAAGTTGTTGTAACCAGGTTCATCCTTACACATAGCACGTTCAGGACATGTATCATTCCTACAGTCGGATCTTTCTTCTTGACAATTGATGCCACCGTATCCAGTTGGACAAGAACATCTATATCCTTGGGGTAAATCTATACAAGTACCACTATTGTAACAAGGTTGACTTTCGCACTCGTCGATGTCAATTTCGCATCGACGTCCCGAGAATCCAGCCGGGCAGTAACATTGGATGCCGTGACCTTTAGGGACACAAAGACCACCGTGTTGGCAGGCACTATTTGAGCATTCAACAGGCAAACAGTCTTCTAATCCAGTAGCGCCGGTACCCACAGTTTTCATGTTCGTTGGACATTCCATACACAGATTCTGGCCCACTAAGTTTTGATAGAAGTTTCTTGGACACTGTGAGCAAGGTGACAAGCCAGTGGGTGAGTATGTCCCTGGAGCGCATTTCGCTCTACACCTATCCCTTCCAGGCGCGGCAGGTTGGTAAGTGAAAGTGTTGACCGGACAAGCTTGGCAATCTTTGAATCCTCCAACGGGTGGTTCACCTGTGTAACTGTTTCTAGGGCATTCTAAACACGGAACTAAACCGGTCGGTGAATATGTTCCATAGCCACAAACTGGAATACAATCTGTAATATCTTTTGATCCCTCTTCTCGTGTAAAGGTTCCTTGTGGACATTTGAGACATGAGCCTTGTCGTGCTTGGTTTTGGAAGTATCCTCGCGGACACATCGTACAACTCTTTTGTTTTTCTCCAGCAAAGGTACCGGCAGGGCAATGCACTGTAAGGGTAAGACAATTTTGTTACGTTTAATGTTTAACATCTCGACAATATAAACTTATAACATAAAATTCAACAAAACTAAATACGTACAGCATCTGGGAACGTCGTTGGTATCCATGTTTAGTACCTCACCAACACTACAAGTAAATCCTCTTGAAATGGAACTTCTGATTGCTCTTAATGGCGGACATTGATTCCCAATGGAAGACACATTGAGTACCGGTTCAATGAGAGCACTAGCGTAGGGCACCGACAGATCAAATATTAGATTCAGTGTTGAACCACAAAGATCATAAAGTTGTGTTTGGCGGATAGCGGGAGTGATAGCTAGAATAAAGTCCATTTTAACGACATTCTCGTCGAGCAAACTGGGCATCGCTTTTACGAAAGTAACGTTTATGTTTACGTTGACAGCTGAACAACGCTGCGATAGTCTTTCATTCAGAATATTGTCGTATTGTGCAAGAAGATCTTTGTATTGCGGCAAACAGGCGCTTGATACTGCTCCTAAAGCACGGTACTGCACACCAGCTACGACGTGGTATGCAGCTTGTTGAGTATCTAAAAAGTAAATTTAACATTTGACACATTTTGTTACGATACATATAACGTTATAGAATAGGCGAGGTAAGTGGAATAGATCTTGTCACTATCTTACTTTCAGAAACACAATCTGGAACAACTGCAGTAGGTACCCATTGGCGTTTTGTTTCGCATACAAAAGTTTTGACTGGTTCGCCGTCTGTAAAGCGGAACCCTGGACTACATGTAGCGATACATTGGATTCCTCTATCGCCAGGAAGGCAGTTCAAAGCACCGTTTGCTGGTGGCATGAGTTCCCAGTCCACACATGGCGTCGCTTGTACTGAGACCTGAAAGTTGAAACAGTGTAAGTTTTAAATCAAAATAAATTTCTGCAATTTTGCTATGTTAATATTAAATACATAAAAGAAAACTTACTTGGAAGTGACATTGAGCCTTGTTGCCGTATTTATCCGAAGCAATTACTGTTACATTTTCATAACCGCGTATAGGAATAACTGCTCTCTCTGGGATAAATTTCAAAAATACTTCCCCTGACGCATCTGTTGCGTTTATTCGTCTCCTGGTTTCATTGAAGTTAACTGCATAGTTATCTTGTTTGTCTACTAATTCTATAACGTAGCTTTGAGGGCAGTTAAGTCTTGGAGGAGTATAGTCTGGTACAGTTATGTTGACTTCACAGATAGCAACATTTCCATCAAAGTCGAACGCAACGTATCTTACTACCATGTTATGGAATACTTGTATCGGGGTTCTGAAATGTTTAGGAGTTACATCTAATCTGGCTATAGCCCCTGAATTGTCGATTGCTGTTGGCTCTGTAAAGTTTACTGGGAGCAAGCCTCCGTTAACATCGGTTTGCACCACAATTGGTTGCTGAGGGCAGTTCTGGAAAACTGGTGGTTCATTATCTGAAAAAATAATTATTTAATTATTTAATATGTCTTTAAGACATTAGACTTCGAGATCATTATTAGGATTTTTAGTACTTACCAACACATGGTGAGTATCCATAATCATAACCTAATAATGGTTCTGCAGACGGCTCATCGCATCCCATCAATTCAAACTTAAGACATGCGTTGTCCATGAAACTCACAATGCCCAGAATAACAAATCTAGCCTGTACATATTTAGGAAGCGTAATCATGGCAAGTTCTCCGTAATTTCCTGGATCTCTCATTGTTAAGTTGAAGTTGGGGAAGTACACGACGTAGTTTTCATTTTCAGCTTGTTTATAGAAGAACCTAATTTCTGTTGGTCGACCAACGATGTCGGAAGTAACAACGCCTTTCACTAAAATGGCCTTGACTCTGTACACCTTTCCTAAATCAACGCTAACATATGTGAATGCTTCCGTTTTACCACACCATCCCGTTACTGAATTGAGCCTGATATTTTTTGCTTCGTAATTTGGTCGTTCGGAAGTAGCGTTAATAGCCGAATCTGGAATCCTGCCAGAGGCTAGACCAAGCGGTCGGATAACTTTACATTCTGGTTCACGGATACAAGTTATTGGTCGAGGATTAATTAATATGTAACCAGGTCTAGAACAGCCAAACAAAACTTCGGAACCCTGTTCGTAGCTTCTAGCAATTTGATACCCGTCTGCGGGTCTGCCTGGGTCCTCACACACCGGTCCTTCGCATCGCAAGTCTCCAAAGTCCCAAATGCCATTTGCTTGACATCTAACAACATTGTCGTGTTTGCTCGTTTGTCCAGCAAGTTTGAATGTGTTCTGACATCCGAAGAAGAAAGAACTTTGATACCGAGTATCAAGGTATTGACCATATTCAGCACCAGGTGTAGGCATAGGTACACCACAATCTCTACGCGGACATTGCGGCTGTGCTCCAGAAAGCCAGTAGTCGGGAAGGCCCTGTAATTAATTCGACGTAAATATGTAAATATTTCGCTGCTCGACCGACTATTGTATTGTGAATGACTACAACTTGATAAGAAATAAACCTGTTGAAGATATACTTACTGGTTTGGGATCATATACGCACTGCCGGAATGAAGAGGTTAGAGTATTTCTTAATTGACGCCCAGGAGATGTGCAGGTAATTGTTACGTTGTCTCTATAGGGTACCAGTACACTTTCAGGGTCATCTCTGATGACCTTTAATCCATCGTTTTTATCATCAGACAAAGTTACACAACGAGCATCTGGAAATAACATATTTCGGAATTAGTAGGTACACATATTTCGGTATTAGTATACAACTAAAAACTAACAGTATATTCGTCTCACATTGACATTCAGGCGCTGTGCCGTTCCAGGTCCCGCTCGAGGTACAAAGTAGGGACGAGAAACCTGACATAACATAGCCAAAATCACACTGGAATTGCACAACGTCTCCGAAGTGGTACGATGCCTTTGTGGATAACAGTTGACCATTTTCAGGGGGAGCCAAGGGTGGGCACATAACTGGTACACATGATTTGTTTTTCTGGTATGTATCGCCATCTCTTTCTCCCGTTTCAGATCTTTCAATGGAGAATCCAGCCGTACCATTCGCAGCATAAAGTTCATAACCAATGTTGCAGCTGCATGAGAAGTTTCCAGGTCTAAAAAAGAAGAAGTTAAGATATTAAGAAGATTTTACAAGGTTATATAATTTTAGTGTACACAATTTCCTATATATATAGATATACGATTATAAGATTATAAGATTATACTCACGTATTAATACACTTCTGATCACATCTACCGTTATTTTCACTACATTCGTTAATGTCAGCACAATCTAGTCGAGCACAACCCATTATTTCCAGCTTCAGACAAGGGGCCCCAACGTAATCTTGAATCTTAAACTTCACAAATTGAGCTTCAATAGGCATCGGTAAATTCAAAACGGACAGAGTAGGCTCTAAAATGCGGAATTCTACTGCAGTTCCGTCTGGGTTAGTATAATCTTTGAATACGTCAGTCAAATTATTTGTGTATTGAATTCTAATGGCTGATGTAAATGCAATATTGCCATCGGCTCGCATTACGCTCGTGGTACGGAAACCTCTGATTATTGTTGGTGCCCTTAGATCCACAAGAACCCAGTTTGCTCCAGCTTCGAGATTATTTCCACACCAACCACCTCCATTGTTTAGTCGGATCATCTGAAATACAAATATTATTAAACCTTATAAACCTTTAATATGTAGTTCATATAATTAAATGTTTATAGCATTGCACACATGTGCTAAATTTTTCGTGTTTGGTAAGAAGAACCAAGACGCCCATTATTTAATGTTTACTTCCGATACCGACTTATCTTAAGGGATAGAACTTTATAATAAAGGTTATATATATATATATATATCGCCTATAACTTACGCCTTTGTGATATCCAGGTTCGGGTGTGGATGTTGTAATGGATTCATCAGGAATAGCGCCATTGATCAATCCAAGATCTCCAACAGGTCTGCAGTCTAAGCTGGGAGCGAAACCAGGTTTACAAGGGCAGAAGAAACCTCCTTGCGTATTTTTACATTCTGTTGATGCCGAATCACACTGGCTACTTATACACTCATTGATGTCTTCGCAGGTTGGTGCCGCATCGAATGCTTGATTGGGCCCACATTTTAATACACTAGGACCATTGAGTCTGTATCCTGTAAAAATATTGACATTATTATTTCATATGCTTTTGAAAAGAATATACATAGAATATATATGAGAAATAAAACATTAAATACGTACCTTTATAACACTGAACACGAGCTTCATCGCCAAACATGTAAACTCTGGTCGGGTCAACAATAAATCCATTTTTGATTTCTGGAAACTTGGGGCAGATAGCCTTCGAGCACGTGGGCACGTCTCCTGACCATGTGCCGTTGCTCATGCAGAGGAGAACTGGCTGACCAGATCGAACATAGCCAGGTTCGCATTCATATCGAATGATTGTACCGTAACTTCTGCCTCCCCCGTTCAGTATAGTCACATTGGCGTGTGGGACGTCCGGAAGGGCAACACATTGAGATGCTGTAACAATATTTCATTAATTTACATTAATCTTAATATTAGCATCGTTAATTAATTTTTCGAGTAGCACAGATTTTATTGAAATAATTTTGGAAATAAGAAGTATCTTAAGGTGGTTCCTTTTACAGACCTTTTACGGTTCGACTCCGGAGGCACCACAGTCACACCAATTTTTGCCTTATAATAGCAGTGTTCTTGCTGCTGTGTTCTTGTTTGAAGGGTCAGGTCATACTTAATCGAGGCGTTACAGTCCCCAGGGTCCTCAGGGATAGCAACGCATTTGTGGTTGACCTAAGAAAGAACTTCGATCCTGTCTTGGGTTAATTACAGATGTCCATGGGCGGCAGTGACCACTTTTTATCAGGTGGACTGCATGCTCGTATGCTACCTTTCAGTTATAAAAAAAAGTTGTCACAAATACTTATAGAAAAATATATAATAATTTAAAAGATATAATATGTACTATTTTTCTCCTGGATGTCCCTAAAATAAATATATATAATTAAAAAAAAAAACAATCAAATGGCAACCCTAGTAAGAACACGGTGTATAAGACTCGCTTCTTCAGCCGAATCCTGTCCCACAGCAACCGGTAATCGGATATTACTGAATAAAAACAACGCAACACCATCCAGAACTAAAGCTAACCAAAAACATATCTAAAGTACATAACAATAAAGTACACTTTACAAGCGAACATATTCGACGAGATTCTGAAAACAATAAAACAAATTGGGCTTTTTTCGAAGATCGGGTACCATAACCCCGAATGCCCAGGAGAACATCTTGTATCGAGCCGTAGGATTGCGCTGATTGCGTATATCACATGTTTATAATTCTAACTTGTATATAAATAAGGTATAAATAAAAGTAATAGTAAGGTATAAATAAGTTGGAATGTGTCATAGTCGTAACTCATAATCATAATATTTTATTTGCAAAGAAATGTGTACAGTATGTTGTTCAGTATGCAGAAAGCTCAAGCGATATTACCAGCTTCGCGGTGTGCAAATATTGTTGAATACATTCTTGTGAATGTGGGCTTAGGCTTAGGCTTGTGCCTAAAACTCTAATTAATATATTTTACAATTTTCATCAATTTAAGAATTACATTGAGATTATGTCATATTTACAGTTTTAGATACTTTAGCCATATAAAAGATATATTAATAAAGTTAAATGTTTATTGTAATCAATCTATTTGTTTCGTCAATTATTATAGTTTTTAAATATGTTAATATTAATACAAGTATTTTACTGAGTTGCATACCAAGGAACTAGGTAGTTAAAGGTGGCGTAAGAAATCACAGGAGCTTGTAGAGGTAGGTTGAAAAGAGTTAGCAATACACAATGCTATTGTGATAAGTTAGACATAAGTAGATGAGATGAGATTAAACGATAGAGATGATAATATACTCGTATGTGCTACTACGTTTTAGACTAAAGATTGTGATAAGACATAAACGTTTTAGACATAGACGCCGATGAGATGAGATAAGATTAAGCACCTGTTGAGACTTAGGTACCTAGACTGGACTTGAAAAAATTTATGGGTGAAATTGGTTTAATTACTATTTGAACTCACTCCTAAGCCTTTGAGGTTAGCAGGAGGGGTTAACAAAATTACTGGTATGTATTACCATGCTAGTAGTTTTGATAATAAAAAATAAAATGACTAGCGTTGAATGGATGCAATCTGTGGATATGTAGATAGGTGTCAGTAATCGCGTCGGTATGCTATGAGTGTGACAAGTCACGACTCTACCATTAGTACTGTAACCCGAGGATTGCATAGTTCTTATAATAATTACTTCCAAGTGGAATTAATTTTGTATCGCTCATATTTGACTCTGTTCGATACATATAATAATAGCATAACAAGGACGCTAAATTACAACAACCGCGATACTCCACTGATACTGGCTTATCATTCGCGTTCAGTTGCAAGGCGGTATCTATAAAATGTAAATACGTATATAAGGCAAATAGGTAGTATTCGTCCAAAACGTCAAAAGAATTATTTAATAGAACCATTTCGCCTTTTATTACTTGGGAAACTGTCATTTTTTATAATAAACTCGTTAAATATATAGTTTGTTAGATATCGTCTAGTCTAAAAATACACGCCCTTCCCCACCCAATATTATTCCGATATTAAGAAGAATTCATTGGTTCTTATGGAAAAACTACAAATGACACAAACTGTTTATTTGATCAACCAGTACATATGTAAGTTGAACGCGCGACAGTACGGAAATTTAGTGTCACACAATCTTTTCCTTTCCTGATTTTTATGCCATATAAATTTCTGAACACGACAGATCGCCCGATTAGTTGACCACAGAGTGCACAGACGAGTCTGAGCTAAAAAAAATTGCCTACACATACTAGTAAAGAGTTATAATAAACATACGTTTTCACACATTAAAATATTTTGTTAAATGTTATTTAAATGTTTAGGGGAGGAGCGTGCATTTTTAACTGGAAGATCTCTTACTGGTTGTACTATTTTATGTTCGAATATTGTACTAGTATTGTACTAGTCTCTGCTCCAAGTTTGCCAGTCCGAAGTATACTTTATCACGGTCATAAATCGGTAGAGGAAAAGAGGGAGATTTTGATGAATGGACAACTAGATCGTCAGTTGTTTTGAAATGACGAACATGGCTCCGATAAGATTTAAATCTAATCTTTCGAAACCGAAACAATTTTATAAGGATCTAACGCATCGAATCGTATTGCAAGATCATTGGAGAAGCAAAGAACATTGGATTTGGGTGTACAATTCCATGGGGCAATTCATCGTATGTGTATTGGTAACATTCTAGAGCTATAATTCACATTTTGCGCTCTCAGGCTTAACAACAAACTTGATTAATTTTAATAGACACGGTACAGACGACCCGTATGGCGCAATGGTCACCATGCCGGTCTGCCGTTCGAAGGGTGCTGGGTTCTATTCCGAGCGGGGCAGAAATTTGGATGACGAGTTTATATTTCTGTTCTCGGTCTGGGTGCTTGTGTTGTAGTCTTTGTGTGTTGTCCATGGCACCCACGACACAGGGAATCCTAGTGTAGGGCTATGCGTGTGAACGCGTTAATTTAATGTACCAAGTATGTTCAAAAATAAGCTTTTGACTTGCCGACAAAAAACTAATGATATATCATAATTATCGTAACTATTTTAGTTATAAATACGAATACAATTTAAATCTTTGTTCCAAGACTTTCCATAAAGTTCACTGAACTCTGGTTTGATTGGTTGACTTACAATGGTTATGTTTCTATAGTTGAATCGATTAAACATTCAACTGTCGAGGACATAAAGCTCCCCCAATTTTATTTAATAGGAGTAACGCACGCGGAACACGCAAAGCGAGCGAAATTTGTTCTAGATCATTCCACCTTTAAGGTTAACTAAATCCTAACACAACCGGTGGGCGTAAATGCACACACGGTTAATATTTCGTCATGAAGTTGTCTTATACCGATTTGGTCATTCATGTAAATTTCATCTTAGATCATAGGTAAGGATTCAACTAACATGGTAATGCTAAAAACAGTAGCTTCAATAATTCGAGAGTGAGATTATTATGATTAAATCGAGTATCCAAGCTAAATGTTCGCTGTACACCAAATAATTGAAGTTGTACACAAAAATCTAAGTTTTTTCAATGCGTCTGTCCACAGTTAGAACTGGAGTGACCTGGAGCACTGGAACTTACGCTGATCCAATGCTGATTGGAATTCGCCTGGAGTGTTTTCGCCTGTTTTCGAAAACATTTAAAGAGTGTAGTGAAGACCAAAGACAATTTTTATTCATTTCGAAAGGCGCATTTATTTGGATTAATTGTGTTATTTGCTTTAATTTAATTGTGTTAAAGTTAAAAGGAGATGAGTCAATGACGTTTTTTATTTCGTGCGTAATATCACATTTATGACTCATCTCATTTTGTCATATTACACATGAACGTTTAGTATTCAATTATGTAAATGACTCGTTATTCAATATTATTGTACCACCTCCTTCTACCTTAGCAGAGAGAAATCAAAACATACCATGAAACAGGAACAGCCCGACGATGTTCAGCAACAGTCCAAGCGTGCCAACGATGACTAGGAGCTGAGGTTGGTGGATGTGCTCCACTTTGATGAACCGCTGCACCGCCTCGACCGTAATGCTGAAGCACAGGGCCACCAGGAAGACAGCGTTCACAAGGGCGCCGAGCACCTCCGCCCGAGCCCATCCGAACGTATTCTTTGACCATTTCTTTGGCGACATCTGTAACAAAGTAATTACTATTAGTGGTTGGAAAACAAGTTGCACGGAGCATCCAATGACTTATGCATTGAGTTACATTTCGATATCTGACTTTTTATAACATTGAGGTCATAAATGAGTGTTCTGGTTGTGTAGGGTGTGTGGAGACACATTTAATCGAAGCGTTCCAACTTAGCATCGTATTTCGAGTCGACCTAAGAAGGAACTTAAATCTTGTCTTAGGTCGATCACAATTGTTCATGAGCGGCAGTGACCACTTACCATCAGGTGGACTGCATGCTCGTTTGCTACCTCCCAGTTATAAAAAAAAGTTCCATAACCGCAGATATAAAAAAGAAACATTCAAGAACATTCACTTCACGTCTTAGAAACATAAACATCTAGAACAATGCCTAAAAAAACAAAATTGTAAAACAATACACACATATTCCATCTCTGGTCGTACATCTTAAACACACACATTTTCCACCGCTGTTAATACATCTTAAATACACACAAACTCCACCGTTGTTCATACATTTAGACGAGCAAGCTACAGCTGTATATAGACAAACTGACTGTGACAAAGAGCGCGCCAGCAAGACGCTCGTCAGACATAAAGCACGGGGTATTGCTCTTTTGTCCCGAATGGAACAGTTTTTTCGCAAAATCTTTATGCCTCCTATTTGCGTGGAGACTCGCAAAGTGAAGTTACACTCGTGTACTGTAGTTGTGTCGCATAGAATTTCACATGACGGAACATAAAGGGACTTGAGAGATGAGAGTTGAGCTAATTAAAATAAATAATGCAACCTGTTGTGTTGTACCGCTTGAAACCGGGAATGGGACACGTGCTTCAGAGGAAATCGTAATTAATAATAAGATAGAAAAGAAAGGAAGACAATATTTATTCATAGACTAGCTGACCCGGCGCACTTCGTGCCACCTCCCTGTCCCCTGTCCCACAACATTTTCATTTATGAACCGATTTTCCGGCATCACAGCAGCAGATCTAAACGATCGTTACTATAGTCTGGTTCAGAGTTAGGTGTCCAAAATGTAAACAAAGAAATGTCATTGGTAAAATATGATTACAGGTGTGCTAAACCTTTCATTTATGAATTTATTTTTCAAATTATATTGTATAGTAAAAAAATAACAAAAACTTTACCAACTTAACAATAAACAAAATCTTTACGGATACACACAATTAACCGACCCATGAAAACAAAAAAAACCTATACTATTAATATCTCAGTATAAACACAAGGAAGTCCCCCCTTGTTACTAGTAAAAATGTGAATCATTCTTAAGTTCCGCATATCGCATTTCTCATTAGACTCAACATGACGTCATCCGCATGACGTCATACGATGGATCACCTCGAAACCATGTCTCGAAGTTATTGAATACAATTTCACCGATACCTTACGCAATCTAAGTATTTTTTTATGTAATACATTTATTTATAGAGTATACGACAATTGAACTGACCATAGATTAAAATTACGTCGTAAGTTACTTATTATCGTTGGTTTAAAAACCTCATTCTATTTTTTTAAATCGTAGTGTAACCAAAAATTCCACATTTCATGTGGCACTTAACTAAACTTTCAAAGAAAAATCGATACATTGTTTTATTTTCTTTTAGTTTTCTTAACATTAAAAATACAATATGTTTCACAACTGATTGACTGGAATGGAAAATCGGTTTAAAATGTTCACAAACAAGCAGACAAACCTGAATTTAATGTAAGATTTCGTTGTTAGTTATCTGTCAACTATAAACTCGTGAGAATTATTTATTCTTATCGTAGAATCATATACGTTTTGATGAAAAAAAATGTTAGCTACATATACAATGAGTACATTAATTTTCCCCGCCGAACCCACCACTATTACGTGACCCATGGCCAGCTAATACCTTAATGTAAATTCCTATATTTTTTCTTCGAGTGCCTTGGTCTTATTTACGTTACAATAACCGGAACTAATACACCGTAACATGTTCCTTATTCATTCCGAATTGGACAAAGGTTGTAAGTGTCTATTAT